>JAPDOI010000407.1:575000-637378 GCA_029168955.1 Aplectana chamaeleonis
AATACTGTTTTGCCTGAAATATTCTTCCATTTTTGATTGAGCCCATTTTTTACCGGTGACAACCACCATGAACATGTTCATCCAATCGGGCAACTAGTCCAGGCCTGAGACTGATGTCACTGAAATATGACGTTTTAGTGCGTTCCAAGCCGTTTCTTCCGGATTTTGGCAACACTCGGTAGCCAACGCACTGTTTTGAGTGGAAAACTCGGGAGCGAAAATCATCGTGAACACTGCCTTTAAGTATGTCTTCAGTGCAAGCATTTTAGACGTTACTGAGTTTGCATTCAACTTCCCGAAAGATTTTACCAAAACAATGCGGAGGAAGTTGTTGGTGTGTGACAGAACATAGATGGTCCATGCTCAAGCTTCCCTGAATGCCTCAGGAAATTACGAAAAAAGAAATTTTCATAGCTTCGCGGACAGATATGTATTAGGAGGTATCGATGAATTCTCACAGCGTGCAGAAAAGTTTTTTTCCAGATTTGTCTCGAAAGTTCTTTCTAGGTGCTGAACACGAACCTGGTGTCCATTTGTGTTGTTAGTCTGATGGTTACCTATATAGGTTACGGTAGACATAACCCTGGCATAACCTACCTGAAAGGCAGCGTTCACAATGAAGAAGTTGCCCGTTTCTCGGCGAAAACGTAAGCCTTCAAAAAGAGTATGAACGGAAGAACGACGGAACACGGCTGGAAAATAGGTGAAAATCTCGTGGTCCAGCCAACCCACAGGGTCACCCCGCCCATGTCATGTAACAGTTGTCCTGCGTTCCTTTCGCCAGGGAGACAGAGCCCGAATTTTTGAATACTCTCTGTCGCGGAAGATTCTAACATTTAAGCATGTGGATTGACCCATCTTATTCTTCATGAGTTGTTGGTACAGGGAACAGAAAACAAAGCAGTCACCTTAGAATTTCGAAGTTCAAAGCATTTCCGACGTTTGGTTTGACGTTTGGTCTGCAGTGCGCAAAACACACCAGTAGTCGTTAATAAAGTTTAATAGGTTTTTTTATCAGTTGTTTCATCGATATGGGAGAGTTTCTCTTGTTATCCACTACTTCGTTAACTACCTACTCAAAAACATGGAAACCTAGAATACGGTTTTTCATTCTGAACACTGCCTTTAAATCCATTCAATCCTAACATTCTGCAAATCACCAAAAGTCCCGTTTTGCTAGAAAATTTACCCGAGTGGAAAGCTAAGGACCAAATCAGCACAATTCTTACAAAAATCGATGAATGGCCCTCAGATTTGTGAACGGCACTCAAAACAACCCCAAGGATAAAGTTTTGAGCAAATCGCCAACATTTTTCAGAACACCCTAAAAATTATCTACATTCTGACCACCCCCTCTCTCTTAACAAAGCTATGAACAGCCATGAGAGTCTCTTTCTCACAGTTACACAGCCTGTGCATATGTAGCGCATATATGTACATGTAGCGCTTATATATGTAGCACATACATGCATGGCGCGGCCCCATAAATGCTTTGTGTGCTTGCGAAATCCTTCCGGAGTAAACCGGGGCTCCGTGGTCCCAGCACAATTTTGCTTGCAGTACATAGAGCGGTGTCGGTAGTGTAAGGGTAACACTCTCGCCCGGAAAGCGATGCGATGTGGGTTCGATTCCTGCCTGACACCTAATTTTTGTGTTCAACTCAGCTACCTTGTAACCACATACAGCGATTGTCTGCAACTGCAGATGTGAATTGACTGCATGGCCAAAGATAATAGCATTTTTGATATTTCCTCACTTCTGTGACTTGCCTATAGATGTTTTGTTTCCACAGCATACTTTTTTGTCGTCCAGCCCATCCGTCGTCTTATGACTGAAGTCGCCTTCATTCGAAAGGTGCTTACTCAGACAAACCATCGCTCGGAGCGGGACCGGCTCCTCCCATTTCTGACGTCATGGCCCGGACAGCGGCCGAGGGCCCAACTTGCACCGCGGTCCTTGTCCGGTGCCACTTCGCCCCTCGGCCGCTGTCCGGTCGCTCTCGGGGCGACAGCACTGCGAGCATTGTTAGCCAGACCGTCACTTGGTACACTTCAGTCACGGACCCATCATGGAATGCCACTGCCAACTGTACTATTTACGCTTTCGAAAGCCTCAGTTATCATTCGTCCTTATCCTCTGTGATCGAGTCTCCGCGTTGCAAAATGTGGGCGGGGTTAGTGGTGCGTGAAGCATTGTGGAGAGGTAGAGAGCGTGTTATGGGAGACTTGAATAGCGTCACGGAAAACGAGTAGCCATTAATGCGGGGCGTGTGCCGCGTCATTGAAAATGGCTGACGCTTAATGAGAAGCGTGCTACACGTCATGGAAAATCAGTGGCGCTTAACGAGAAGCGTGCGCCGCGTCATGGAAAATGGTTTCCGCATTATTAGAAGCGTGCTTCGTATCATGGTTACTGAATCACGCTTCATGAAAAGCATGCGCTGCTTCTCGGCAAATGAGTCGTGCACCATGAGAAGCGTGAGCCGCGTCGTAGAAAATGAGTCGCGCACCATGAGAAGCGTGCGCCGCGTCATGAAAAATGAGTCGCGCCTCATTAGAAGCGTGCGCGGCGTCATGAAAAATGAGTCGCGCACCATGAGAAGCGTCGTCGCGTTATGAACAATGAGTCGCGTCATTTGAGAAGCGTGCGCCGCGTGATGAAAAAAAGAGTAGCGCTCCATAGGCAGCGTGATGGCCATGCGGAGCGTTCTTCGCCTATCTCGATCAATCGCCTAATTTATAGGTTTTATTCACGCTCACACAAGTTTTGAAAAGGACGCGTTTCGATAGAAGCCCGGCACGCACAGCACACCGATAACATAGGTGCACCGAGTGTGCGCCCACCTTCAATGGGAAACGTAAAGTATCACTACGATGCATGCCGACGTTATAACGGCTAAGTTCCGAACCGATAGTGTTTTTTTCGTCAATTACTGATCGTTATTTTAAAAATCGATGAAGAAGGCGAGAATCGAATTTTCAAAAAAACGATCGATAATTGTCTAAAATTACTATTGATTAAAGGCTTAGCCACTATACACAACTCTGAAGCTGCATAACTCAGGAGACCAAAATCCACACAAATGCGGACAACAGCTTTCGCAGCGCGCAGCGCACATCACCATGACTGGGACAAAGGGTAATTGTGCCGAGACCCGTTGGCCCCAGCACGATGATCAGTGTGCTGTGTGCTGCAACAGCAGCTGTCCGCAGCTGTGGAGCGGATGCTATGATAAGGACAGTATAATTGTGGCATCGATCATATTAAAATCCTGACTTCTATGTGCTGAAAGTAGAGAGAAATTCTGTATACAGCTAACGTGGTTATTCGCAGAAAAAGTCCTCACAATTTTTTGTAATGTTTCTCTTCATTTCGAAAACGACACAATTAAAGTCCGTGACATATTCACCATTATACGTCACAGTGCGACCCCCCTGATGGGTGGGTTGCAATCTCTTTTGCCCAAAACTCACGGCGCAGAGACTCAAAAAAATCGTTCCGCCACCTTCATTTATCTGTTAGTATCTTTCGTGTTTTTCGTGTTTAGGCACAGCTTCAGCTTTTAAGGCAGTGTTCACGATGAATATAATATTCGAGTTCGACTAAACAATGGGGTCGTGAGCTGTCGATTAGTGAAGAAAGAGCGAAGAAAAGCGCCCAGAACGAGCTAAAATAGCGGTTTCTAAGGTTCAGGGCGTTGACGAGTTTCCGCAAGTGCGCGCTAATGGCGAAATGTACGCGAATCGATCAGGCTGGACGTGGCGGAGTTGCTTGGCAATTTTTCATCGAAAAAGTTCGCGGCGCCACAAGCTCGTCAGAACGAGGCGGGGCGGGCTAAGAGCAGGCGTACTGGGCTAACAAAATCTTCTCTTTGCTGTCGTTTTTATGGGTTCCTGGTCCGTTTTCGATGCTTTCTCCGACCCTATCCTATCCAGCATCAACCAGCGTAGTGTTTCATTTCGAAAAATCAAAAACGAGATCTATTGTGAACACTGCCTTTAAAGGGGGCGTCGCTATTGATGTCAGGGTCAGGTTGACGCTGTGATGATCACAGAGGTGGGCCGCAGCTTCGAGTGACGGGAAAAGAGAGGGCCGCATGCCTCTCCTCGGTTAAAAAGCAAAAATGCGTTGTATTCAGCAGTGATTTTTCTGTAATATTCTTGTCAGTAAATTGCCAAATTTAGCGAAATTTTTTAATTTATATGAGGATCACTTTCGCGCCTTCCTATGGAGGGTGGGAGAACAAGAGGATTTCTGTGCTGAAGGGAGGGGACAGCACCATGCCTTACCCTGATTGCTGTCCGGATAGTTCAAAGTCTTCGTAGTGTTATCCTTTCCTGGAAAATGTTTCTGCCATCACAGGCTGTACTCCCTCATCTAACCCGGATAAGTGCCGGATTATACTTTAGACGAACATAAAATGATTGATGCCGGCAATGTCGCGTCCGACGACGGCAGTGCAGACGGTTATCGGGAGCTCGTGCCGTCGCAGAGATCATCCGCTTGTCTGTTTTGTAACGAGTTTCGAAATTCGTGTGGCGACTTCGCTGCATGGATCGACAAGATCCCCAGGACTTGGTAGGCCGAGTACAGCTAAAGTGAGGTAGCTTTGTAGTGTTTTGATAATCGACATGGAGTTTGGAGAGTTCTTAGACAGGGCTGAGTGACGCACTCTACATCCATAATCCTAATACGACATAAAAAAGGAACGTTTTATCATAATAGGTGGATTAAGGTTAGCACTCAACGAATATGTACGGTAGAGAAGAATGATGGCAGAAGCTGACTAGGCAGTTAAGCTGTAAGTTGTTGTCTGCATGCAAGCAGTAATGGATACTTCTTCCCGTTTTCTCTGCAGGTTCCCGAACTTTCCATCCTTTCTATGAAATTATTTAAAGGCTGCATACACGCTCAAAAACGTATTTGAGATTTTAACGGAAATAGAATGGTATGGCTCAGAATACAACGCCTATTCATTTTGAAGCGTCAAAAACAACCCACAATGCCGTTACAGGAGTAGCAAGTTTGGTCCCGCCCGTATTTTCACGCCCCTGTATTTGCCCTTTTCCTCAAACGTTGCTGTGTCATCTTCTCCGTCAGTGACGTGTGTGGTTCACTTATTAGGCAATCCACCAACAGCACCGACGGGGAGGATGGCCCAGCAACCTTGCGTTGGAGGAAGAGGGCAAATACAGGGGTCGTTAAAATACGGGCGGGGCCGAACTTGCTACTCCTGTAACGGCATTGTGGGTCGTTTTTGACGCTTCAAAATGCATAGGCGTTGTATTCTGAGCCATACGATTCTATTTCCGTAGTAATCTCAAATACGTTTACGAGCGCGTATGCTGCCTTTAAGAGGTAACTGTGGGGATTCTTCTTTCAAATGAGAAAGGCAAGTATAAAAAAGAGAGGAGATGATCTCGGCTATCCAGTTCAAGCTTTTGCAATGTGGAGACAATGGGAATGATAAAGCTTTTTTCTGGTATGACTCTTGGTAGCAGCTTAGTGATAGGCCTCCCACATAATATCATGATGCTCTCAGTTTCCATCCTTGGCCATTGTATTTCAGTCTGCGTTTCAAGTTTTCGCGTTGGGAATTCATGCTCTGTGAGATTTCTAGTGAGGTCTTGATTTCGATTATCACAGCAAGGAGCGGCCGTTTTTCCGCCTGGACATCCTAATCACTATTTATTTTTCACCGAGGCCCACCGCTCTGCTGCTGGTGATAACCGAAATCGGTAGCTCATGAAGGAATCGTTAGTGTTTAAAGGCAGTGTCCGCGCAGAAAACCGCACTTGTTTTTTTCTTAATCCATTGTATGAACCAAGTGGAGATAGTTGGGCAAAGCTTGAGACTTCAATACTGCGTATTAATAATGCTATAGCCCCTTGAAAACCGTTCCGTGGTCTGAAAAGGCATTTTCCCGGTCGATCATCTAACACGAGGAACAGAAGCGCCACGACAGGCTCCGGCAGGCGGTGAAGTTCTAAATTCCATATTCCTTACTTCGAGAGATCCTCGCGTTCAAAGGAGGTATTTAAAGCTCCTAATTTTGAGAGATTTTTTGACAATGAAAAGATCAAAAGAAATAACCAACCGGGGAAGTTACAGAAGTTAAACAATTTCAGACGTCCGGCATTTCCGACATTTGCGCATTACACAAGACACACCGGACAGACGTGAAAAAAGGGAGCTGAATGCTGCGGGATTTTCAGAGAGCTTTTCTTCGGAATTGGAGTGTTTCGGGTGGCCTTTTTGCCATATATCACAACCTGGTGGGCATACCTGCGCAAAATAGTGAGAAACTTCAACACGGTTTTTTGCGCGTACGCTGCCTTTAGAGATGTCGAACCATCTGTAGGGTTGCGTAGTCTTCTTTCTGTCAAGGACTGACACTGGGTTCGTGATTTTTTTTAGGTTTAGAGAGAAGCTCTTGTACTTCTTTTTTGCTTCAACTAGTGGAAAATGTCGGATCGATTTCGATTTTGTGGGATCTTTTGTGATAAGGGGCAGATATCACACGATCTTCAAAAGACTAAATACTTTATCCATACTAGTTTTGTTCAAAAATCAACAATTAGGGTTTTGATGGGTTTAGGGGCAAGCATACAAAACGGTCATGTTGCTCGAATACGGTTTCGGCTTTTTTCATTTCAGACAAGAAAAGATCGTTTGGGACATCGAAAGCGAACATTGGAAGAGTGTCTTCTCAAAACCCAAGATAAACTGTAAATTTTCCTTATGTACGAAGTCCTAGGGAAAACGCTCAGAATGAAAGGGACAAGTATCAGCCAGGTTGAACCGATAATAAACAAAGAAAAACGAAAACTAACCTAAAACATTAGCTGATTGGACGAGTTATCACGAATCTCATCATAGCGCTGAGAATCTTCCTTCTACATAGTTAGCGTGCTGGCCGCAACCCGACCACCGACTTTTTCCATGGCTTAGGACCTTTCGGTCATGGAAAAAGTTGGTGGTGCAGTTGCGGCCAGCATGCTAAGGTGACGGCGACCTCTCCCTCCATTTTGCGGCAAAATTTGGGTTGTGCAGTCTGCGGACGCACGCTCGCAGCACGCCACGCGGGCGGACGGACGAGCTACCTCATCCCGCATGGTCAGCTCAGTTTTCGTTGTTTATCATTTTTATCGTGTTTTTATTTCTTCTGTTTGCTGAAAAATGTGGCTTAAAGGCAGTGTTCACGATAATCTACGATTTTGAGAATAATTGCGGATTCGATTGTTTCGCCCGCGGGTAGAACTAAAATGACGAAGAAATCGAGAAAACCCACTCCGCCTCTTAGGTCTCACAGGAACTGTTCGTTGTGACAATAGAGTCTTTTGCAGACCCGTTTTTTGCAATTCTCTACTCTCTGTTGCTTCGTACTTTCTTTTAGACCCAAACTAATAATGTTTTGCCTGAAATATTGTTTCATTTTTGATTAGCCCCATTTTTGCCGGTGAGAACCACCGTGAAGATGTTCATCCAATTGGGCAACTAGTCCAGGCCAGAGAATAATGTCACTGAAATAAGATGTTTCAGTGCGTTTCTCTCCGTTTCTTCGTAATTTTGGTAATACTTGGTTGCCAACGCATTGTTTTGAGTGGAAAACTCGGAAACGAAAATCATCGTGAACACTGCTTTTAAGGGTGGTAAGTATATACAACAAAAGGAGTAAAAAATTAAAAGAAGCAGTTTCCTGAGAAAGTCCGAAGGAGACTCCACTCTTCGACGAATTCAGCCAATTCAAAAGAAAATCATTATTTGTGAGCATGCTATACATACTAAATACGGAATGTAACTTTCGCACATAGACATGAACAGATGAGAAGTATGGGAAAACGTTTTAGAGTCCAAGGAAGGTCGATTTAATCAGTTTGGGCGAGGAGGTGGATCTTCCGTCCGTCCGCGTCGCGGGCTGCAAAAGCGTGCCACAAATTGCACAAACTAAAATTTGCTCCAAAATGGAGGGTTTGAGCTGATCTTGTTTTCCTACATATTACCGAAAGGTTGTTGTCTTTTTTAGCCCTTCTGTCTGCAAAAGTTGTAAATGGTCTTCACCTACATACTTAATATCTGGGAATGTCTCATTTGGGTCCCTTTTCACACGCAACATCTGATTGTATTATGTGCACCTTTGTTCTGCACATATGAGTGAGCATTTTGCATAGCAGCGCGAATTCGCTATAATGAGAGAGAAATCCGCAGAATCAGAGAGGAAAAAAGTTTTTGAGGACGGCAGATTGAAGCACTTGCTTGTCTCTAGCACTCTGTGAAGATTTCTCCAAGTACCACGCTCTTAAGAGTTTCACAAATTCCATCGCACAATGGATTTTTGCACGCAGCAGAAAGCTGCTGTTTTCACATGAAGTCGTTTCACCTGATATGTCGTTTGCGGCATTTTCCCACTTTTCCTTCAATCTGGCGGGCACCCGTGCTTCGCGTAATGAGTCAAGTTGTCTGGCCGTAGTTGCTGTTTTTTCCACGAATTCATCGAATGTTACCTTGGACACATTCTTGATTCCCACCGCTACTGCAGGGCTATATTGTGGAAAAGTTTTTTTTTCTAGGGGTGCTTTGCATATGTATGTTGGGGCCCATAGCAAATATACATCTTGATTCTTAACGGATTTATGTTTTTGCTAAGTGTATTTGTTTTATTGGAAATGATAATGTAGTGTGTTTGATACCCATTCTTAGTTAGATAAAAGTATAGGGAACTTTTGAGAGTACATACGCTCGCTGACCCACTAAAGCGTAAAAGGACCGTGATGCCTTCCGAACACATGTTTTCGGGTGCCGTACGGGTAGATAAAAATGTTCCCGGTTACCTGGCGGGTACATGGAAGGGTTCGCCATAGTGGTTCATTGTGGGACGTGAGCAGAGATAGTCTAAATGCGGTAAACACGTTGATAGTCAACCACCTCGTTCCCCTCAAACCGGCAACAGTTCCTTATCCCTCTCTCTGGACTTATCGGTTCTACACACAAAGAAATGTCCTATATTAGTGGCCTCGGTTGAGACGGAAAACTTCGTAAGTGTTTAGCACTATTGAATGAACTTGCAGTTATCCTCTGTTTCCGAGTGTGATTTATTTCCGTTCTTAACGTGCGTCGGTGCGCGTACGCTGCGCCTCCTTCTTCCCACACTTCCTCGCTGTCTCTACCCTCGCTCCGTATAAGCGCGAGAGGGAACAGAGTAAATCTGACTCGGAACCAGAGGATATGTACAATACCGCTGCTAACATAGGGAAAAAGGACGAAGTGGGCAAAGTTGGCAACAAAAACGTCTTTTGCATATAACTTGCTTTAAAGCGCTCCAATCTAAATGTAAAATTTTTTTCTATCATGTGATAACGTGTAAATTTGCGCGCGGTGGTCTCCTTCGCTAATCACCGCGCGCGAAGTTATATTATCTCGCATGATCGAAAAACTTAGCCTAAAAACGGGCGCCCTCCGGAAGTTTTCCGGTCTTTATCGATATGATTTGAACCAATAGGTCGCGCTGAAGAGGACGGCTTTTTCAAAATTTAAATTGGAGTTATAGGCAAAAGACGCTTTTGTTGCCAACATTGTCCATTTCGTCCCTTTTCCCTATGTTAGCAGTGGTATTGTAGTTATGCAACGAAATGTATCCTGTACGATGCCTTAACGCATCTATAATTAGCCAGTGGAATGGAATGAACTTGACTATCAAATGAGCATCCAGAGCCTATCTGAAAGAGGAAATTGAGGAAGGACGAGGTGAGGGTTTTTCAGGGAAACTTCAGTGATTTGATGGCATTCTTCATTGTGCTCATGCACATACACACTCATGCACAATGTACTTATAGCGTTGCATAATCAAATATTATTCTGTTGGAATTCCCGAATGATCTGTTGTCTACAAGGAGTGATGTGCTATTGAGGTTTAAGTTGAAGAATCTGAGGCAGCGCTACAATTCGTATTCCTTCAAGAAACAAGAGCAGTTTCACGACTTGTGCACACAGTTGAACTTCCAATTATGAGATCGCACTCACATTCTATTCTTCGTATGGCATCGTCCATTGAAATGGTGGCCTTTGAATGAAGGACATCTCATAAAAAATGGGTTCCTCAATCTATAGTTCAAAACTTCATGCTCCCCATCATGTTGGATACGTAATTCGTCCTCTTCCCTAGATATTGGTGACATCAACTCATCCTTCTATTTTTACTGCACACTCGACAACTCGCTTGGAGGCAGCGTTCTTTCCATTCTCGAGTTTCCCCTTGAGGCACAGTCCAAGCTCAGGGAAGAAATCTGAGATTTTCACATAATTTTGGTCAAGACTCACCTGCCAAAAGCGAGCTCTCAATTCCTCCGAATAAGCGAGATATAGGATGAAGCCACCCTGAAGCGCCCACATCCGGAAGCCACTTTGGCACGCCCCTCTTACAATCTTTCGAGCTCCACAGTGGCGAGATGAGCGACTGTTTTTGATCGATTGACCCGTTCTTCCCTTCATTCTCGACTTCTCTCTTTGGTCAGGTTGTCTCGCATACATCGGTTCGGTGACGGAAGTTACGAGCCTCGGGCAACTCTTCCACCATGCTTCCACAGCTCGATTTTTGAGGGGCTATAACTCCGTTTCTAGTGGGGCTTGTACGACCCGTTTCCAAGATAGGGGCAAAAACAGGAAAACGATTCTGAGGTTGGACTGTGCCTTTAGGGCAGGGATCATACTTCCGGCGACGAGCGACGCGACGCAACGCTTACCATCAATATCGACCGAAAGTCTAAATGACTGATATGCACTGTCGCTGCCGCGCGTCGCGGGAAGTATGATCCCGGCCTAAAAACGGTGCGATGGCTGCGATGTGTTAGCAAAATCACGAAAAAACGGCAAAAAGCGCTGAAGCGCCTTATCAAGCTCGTAGTGTGGGAAACTAACGAAAAAACCGTCGAATACTGGAAGCATCCAAAACTAGCCAGAGTGTGGTCACCAGTTGAGGTATTCTTAGATTTTTTTCTTTCCCACTGTAGTCTCAAACAACCTAATTAAATAAAATAAATAATAAAAGTGTCAGTATTTGAACAATCAATCTGAATGAGTTCGTATTGAGGGGTGGAGCCTGAGAAGCTCATGGGCTTAGTTTACGAATTTTTCGACTCGATGTCGCTCGAATTAGATAGTTTTGACTCGTTTTTGATGCTTCCAACGGCGTGAGCAGCTTAGTTGGAGCCATATGACACCAGTAACGTAATTTTCTCGACAAGTTTTCCGAGCATGTCTGCTGCTTTCAAAGCATCTGAAGGTTGTTGTGATGCGTACATAGGTTCGTTGGGGGGAGACAACGGTCCGAGAGGGGAAGGTTGTTCAGGATGTCTGTTTCTTGAAAATTTAATATTCTATAAAGAATGAGCTGCTGAGGTCGCAAAATTTCTTGAACTGCCTTGAAGTCACAAATTTTTGGATTATTTCGAAGCGAGGTTTTAAAAAATTGACGGCTTTTGTTCGTAACTTTTTGTCTTTGAAGATAGACACCTAGTGAGCGATGTTTTGGGAATCTTTGAAGAATTCTGGGTCGAAAACTAATCTCATGCAGGCGAAATGCTTTTCTTACCCTCCAGCCGATTCCAATCTATGAAATACCAATTTTTCGTTCGAAGCTATCAGTACTCCGTTGATAACTTTTTACTCTCGGAGATGGACCTTTGTTGACAATTCTTTTCTAAATCTCCTTAAAGGCAATGTTCACGATAAGAATCGTTTATCTGCTTTACCGCCTATCTTGAAGGCGGTCCCATGCTGATTCCAATTATGTTTTCGGAATCGTGCAAGACCATGGTGGACGAGTTGTCCGAGGCTTGTAACTTCCGTCTTTTGCAACCGATGTATGCAAGCTGACCTGAGTAAAGAGAGAAGTTGAGAATCAAGGGAAGAACGAGGCTATTGATCGGAAACCATCGCTCATCTCACAATCTCGAGCATTCATTTTTTCACGTCGGTGGGCGTGAAAAGTGCAGTTGGGGTGTGACGAGCTGACGGGTGTCCAACTTTGGGGCCGTAGGGGACCGTTCCGAGCTCATTTTTCTTAGTTTTTTCAACGTTAGGGTTGCGCTAGGCCCCGCAGCTGCCGATCTCCACCAAAAAATCAGACATGGTTTTCATCGTGGACACTGCCTTTGAAGGCAGCGTTCACGATGATGATCCTCGTTGACTTTCCACGGTGAAATCATAGGCGAGAAGGATCCTAGGCTCCCAGTGTCGAAAGAACGGTAGAAAACGAGCCAGGAGCGGCGAAATAACGGCTGCAAACAAGCGTTTTGGTGCCCCAGACACGCCTGGTGCCCCAAATCCTCCCCTCGAAAGGAACAAATAAAGACTCAGATTACAGGAATGATCAAGTCAAGGAAGTGCTGATAAGTGAGCTGAGCGCTTCATTGCACTGATAGGTATCATCCTTCTAGCGGTCAATTCCTCCACGCTCAAAAATCAACGTAAACAAGAGAGGGCCTATTTTTGCTCAAAAATGCGTGTTTCGTGTCCTTTTTCCATTCCTTGCTATATAGGGCACCAGACCTTTTGTAAACCGTGGAGATATTGGAAGTGAAATTTATCGTGAACACTGCCTTTAAAATGCTGCCTTCAATGGTATATTGGGTTCCTACCTGTTCTTGCATCGTAAGCCAGCCAGTTCGATTGAACCAAACCCCTGCGTTTCTCAATTTCATCGTAGGAGTGCGAGCAACCGATGGAACCTACTATGGGACTTGGCTCCTTCAACCTGGCCGGCTTATGGAGCAACTAGAGGTAGGAACCCAATATCCCACCCGACGTAAATTTTTACGGAGATTCTGAAAACAACCTTCACAGAACGTCTCTCTCCAAATTAAAAAAGGATATCGGCGAAAAAGTGATAGCTTTGAATAAAAAATCGGTAATTCAAGGGACGGAGAAGTTCACGAGGATTCCGAAATGAACGAAGAACTGGTAATGACACCCATCTCATTTTGAAAATGGTTTGGATGTTTGGATGAATTTCATGTCTTTTTTATTCTTTTTTCGTGGCTTTGCCCTGTACTTTACCAATGTTACCAGTGGTGAATGGTTCCTGGTTCACCTTACTGAGGCAAATGTTGGTGGTGTATGTATACATGTGTGCCCTACCCAATGGAGTCATGCTGTGTCCTAACAGCTCGAGTTTATACTCTTGTTAAAAGCGCTGAAGGGGACTCGACCAGAAGTTTTTCTCACGAACTTACATATGTATGGGTCTTACAAATGTGTAACAATTTTCGACAATTTCGCACCTCAATTTTTTCCGAGTTCCCCGTTATGTGCTGACCACTTTCAGATGATTAATGACCTTCAAGCAGGCACCCAGGATGACGCTGTCGAGATTCATGGCCAACTGTTTGAAGTCGGACCGCGTTACGTGAATCTAGCTTTTATCGGTGAAGGAGCCTATGGTGTAGTCGCGTGAGTTATTGAAAAATTATTCCTCACTGCACTATTGGATAGACCACATAACACCATCATTTTCTACGAAATTTCCTTTTGCTCCTCTGCTTCGCGAAAAAAGAGTTACCCCAGGCATCGTCACTTTGATGCGAGAAAGGAGAATTTAGTTATTGTACCACAGATAGTCTAGCTCTCAACTCCTACCGAAAAGAATCAGCCGTCTATTAAAATGTAATGCACTCGTTCTTTCTCACCTTTCAACAGCATTTAAGTTCTGCGTTGGACACCCTGACAGGCGAACAAGTGGCGATAAAGAAAACGTCTCCATTTGAACATCAAACGTTTTGCCAGCGAACTCTCCGTGAAATCAGGATACTGAGCAGGTTCAACCATGAAAACGTAAGTGAAATGTCTTACTCCTCTTCTGCCATTACACTCATCTTTATGCTAGATTAAGGAATTCCGTTCAGGTTATCGACATACAAGAATTCATCCGATCACCATCTTTGGACCAAATGAGGGATATGTGAGTGTGCTTTATTGTTTTAGGTATGATATGTTCGTATAGGAGAGTTCGTGTGCAATTGCCTCACCACTATACTTGTTCTTCGGATAAATCATTTTCGGATTCCCTACCGGATATCTGAGATTCAAATAATCCAAAAACCGGAAATTCGAAAAAAAGGTAGTATTCGAATTGAACCAATATCTGGGCAAATGACAATCGGCATTATCCGTATCACATCGTCATCCGAAGAGTCAGTGATTTGGATAAATCGCATAAAGTTCGGATAAAAAGATAGAAAACCGACTAGCACCAATAATGTCAAAGGCATTGTTCACGATGGATTTCGTTTTCGAAATCTCCATATGTAATGAGAGCCCTAGTATCCTATACGACAGCGACGTTGAAAAAACCGCGGAAAATTCCTTTTTCCGAACGAAAATCTATCAATCGACTTTTGGGAAAGGAAGAGTCGATCGTTAGAGATCGCTGTTTTGAACAACCATCTCACGATCAAATGAAGTTCATCTTTCTTCCAGGTGATTTTTGGGTAAGGAAAGATTAACCGATCTGTGTAGTAAAGTCACTCTTCACGTGATAGTATATTCCATCAACTTCCCCTCAGTGGTACCAGGTTGTCCAATAATTCCTTTCCGAAAAATTTCACCATTTTTTATTGTTTTTAAGTTTATTGAAAAACAAGTCTAATCAACAATATAATCACCACAGTTATTCACAAGAGTGGCCCATCGATTGGGCAGGTCGCCGATGCCCTTCGCCCAGAACTCCGGGGGCTGCGAATCGAAAAAGTCCACGTTGTCGGATTTGAGGTTGTCGTAGTTGGTGAATTTTCTTCCGGTCAAATGGTGCTTCAGCGGGCGGAACAAGTGATAGTCGGAGGGGGCGAGGTCCGGGAAATACGGCGGATGGGCAACCGTCTACCAGCCGAGCGTCGCCAACATCTGCTGGGTCTCCTTCGCCACGTGGGGGCGAGCGTTGTCGTGCAGCAGGTGGACCGAAGCCCGTCGGGGACGCTTTTCTCGGATGGCGGCGGCTAGTTTCTTGAGCTGATCGGTGTAGATGGAGGCGGTGACCGTCCTGCCTTGCGGGAGCAGCTCGAAGTACAGGATGCCCTTGGTGTCCCACCAGCAGCAGAGCATGATCTTCAGCGGGTGCAGGTCGGCTTTTGGCGTCGTCGGCGGCTCTTCTCCACGCGGAATCCGGACGGCACGGCGGGCGACGTTGTCGTAGAGGACCCAGCTCTCATACCCAGTGACCAGGTCCTCGAGAAACTCCTTGCGATGCGGAAGAAGGGGGAGGGACTGGCCGACGGCCGCGCGGCTCTGCTTGTTGGCGTCCGTCAGACGGTGGGGGATCCAACGGGCCAGAACTTTGTGGTAGCCGAGTAAGTTGAGTCGATTAAGGATGGTGGACTTACTGCAGCCGATCGTCGTCGCCAGTTCACGGGTGGTGGCCTCCGACTTCTCCTTGATACAGCGACGGACTTCGTCATCATCCACCGTAGAAGGCCTCCCGCTGTGCTCCCTGTCCTCGAGGCTCGTGTCGCCGCTCTCGAAACGATTGAACCAGCGGCTGACTGTGCGTTGAGACACTGCATCCTCCTTGCACGCTCTGCAGATGTTGGCGACCGCGGTGCCCGTGTCGTTGCCCAGCAGCCACCCGTAGTACACGAACGTACGAATTCGACCTTGGTCCATTTTAGCTTGTACTGGTAGCTAGGCGCGGCGACTGCGCCTTATATGCCCCTAGCGTAGAACTTTGGAGAACCTTCTAGAAGGCTCTTACACTTGCCTGATATTAGTTCAATACTTCTAAGGAAAATTATAGAGTTTTAAAAATTTTCGGACAGGAATTATTGGACGGTCTGGTACTACATCAATTGTTTATCATTTACTTATATGATCGCTGGCAGCAAATTGTGTCAGATGACTGACGGAGGGCCAACCTCTTTTGACGGAATTTGAGAAATTCGAGCTCATTTATCTCTACAATAAGGCGTTTTTGACCGAACAAACTCTCCCTGCGCTCTTAGGTGGGCCCAGAAAATCATACTGACCGAAAAAATGGTGAGTGGTTTTCAGCGCGTACGATGCCTTTAAATTGAAGTTGCAACGGTGTATAGAAGTACGAACTCCTATGCAAATGGTCAGCCAATATTTCGGAAAACTCTACTTTCATCCTTTTTTTTATTTATCTCGTGTAAAACTTGTAATGACAAACGACTTGAAGACAGTGTTCACGATATTCTTCGATTTTGAGATTAATCGCTAAATCGATTGTTTGGTTACAGGGTGGAACTGAAATGGCGAAGAAATCGAGAAAAACGGCCCAGAAGGGCACCAAATCCTTCACTCTCACCCCACTTTTTTACTCTCACTGAGACTGTTCGTTGTGACAATGAAATCTTTTGTGGACCGTATTTTGGAATTCGCTACTCTCTGTTGCTCTGGCCTTTCCTTTGGACCCTAACTAATACAGTTATTGTATCAGTTAGGGTCCAAAGGAAAGACCAGACAGAGAGTAGCGAATTCCAAAATACGGGTCCTTAAATATTCTTCTATTTTTGATTAGCCCCATTTTTCACCGGTGACAACCACCGTGAACATGTTCCTCCAATCGGACAACTAATCCAGGCCAGAGAATAATGTCTCCGAAATAAGACGTTTCAGTGCGTTTCAAGCCGTTTCCTCGTAACTTTCGTAACACTTGGTGGCCAACGTATTGTTTTAAGCGTAAAACTCGGGAACGAAATCATTGTGAACACTGCCTTTCGCGATAGGAACGATGTTTGAGCTGTCCTCATAAGAATGTAGATGTCGTCACAAAAGTAAAAAATAAGTTTAAAAAACCGGAAATTAGCTGGAAAAACGCTCAAAATCAAGGTTAAACGGCTGATTACCGCTGCCGGTAGCCCTCCTAATTACGACATTTTCGTTAATGCTTGTGTATCCGCTTTTTTTTGCTGTGAACGTAGTCAGTAGCCTCCAGAAGTGTTTAGAAGTTACTTTAGAAGTAAAATAAAAGTTTACAAGACAGGTATTTATAGAAATCTCAATAGTTGAGGTAGGGAGGACACTGACCAATAACTTGTTCCTGAGCGTTTGATATCCAACTTTTTACTTATTTTGACTTTTTCGATGCTCAGATCTACCTTTCCACGAGGATAGCACAGCAACCAATTTTATCGCGAACCCTGCCTTCAAAGGCAGTGTTCGCGATGATTTTCGTTTCCGAGTTTTCTAAAAATTTCATTGTCACAACGAACAGTTCCAGCGAGAGTTAAAGGCAGGGTTCGCGATAAGAACGATTTTTGAGTTCCCTTCATGCAAATGTAGTTTGTTTTGGTCATCACGCAAGTGCAAAAAAACTCAGAAATTTGCGGGAAAACGCTCAAAAACAAGGTATAACGGCTGATTACAGGAGTCGACCGGCCCCTAATTAACGCGATTTTCGCTAGTGCTTGTTTATCCGCATTTTATTTTGTTCTGAAAGTAGCCGGTAGTCTTCAGAAATGCTCAGAAGTCATTTTAGAAGCAAAATAAAAGTTTACAAGACAGGCATTTATAGAAATCTCGATAGCTGGGGGCGGGAGGACACCAAGCAATAACTTGTGACGGAGCGTTTTTTTTTCGATTTTTTATTTATTTTCACTTTTTTGATGCTCAGATCTAACATCGGCGTGGATCCGGGAGGGACTTTGCGTTCACTGTTGAAGGTTGGCGCAAACTCGGTGCCATATGCTATAACATAGGTGCACCGAGTTTGCGCCAACCTTCTATGGAGAACGCAGTCTCTTCAAGATCCATGCCGACCATACCTTTCCATAAGAATAGCACATTTTATTGAGAACCCTGCCTTTAAGAGGTGGGGTGAGATTTGAGGATTTGGTGCCGTTTTGGAGCGTTTTTCTCGATTTCTTCGTCATTTCAGTTCTATCCAGGGACCGAACAATTGATCTAGCGAATAATCTCAAAATCGAAGATTATAGTAAACACTGCCTTTAAATTAAAAACAGGAAGTGATACAACAGGACCTAATTAGGATTATGCATTTCACTTGGTCCGGACACTTTTATATGTACACTCTTTCGCGGCTCACTATGTATGGCTGGACCTTCGTAACCAATTCACGACCACGTGTCCCACCGGTGGGATACGCTTTTCAAAAATTGATTTCTCCGCCACAGGATCGATTTTCCGAACTTTTTTTTTCAATGTGTTTACTAGTCCTGGACTCGTCTGTGGAAGTCGTGGTCTGTCGGCAGCTCCCCTTTAGCACAATTTTCAAACTTCACTGAGAATAGCTGGGACTAGATGAGGAAAAATCCTTGCAAAACAATTTTTCGAGCGCATCATGCATTCTTTTTCCTTTCACTGCCGTTTCTTAACTTTATCAGCAAGAAACATTAGTTGGAATCACGTTCTGTTCACCTTGAAACGTGCCCCTACCATGACTTCACCTACCATAACCCCGAAATATAGATTGTCTTCAATTTATTTTTTCTCCACCATGACGAAACCTTAACGATACAAAATTTGGAAACAGATAGCAGGTTTCTGAGTTGCATTCAAAGTAGATTCTTTCACTCAGAGCCCACGATAAATCTCGTTTTCGAGTTTTCAGGGAGAAACACTACGCTAGCAGATCCTAAAGGGGATAGGGTCGGAGAAAGCAGCGAAAACGAGCCAGAAATCGAGCAAACCCTCCGCGAAGTGATGATGTCGTGAGCCCAACACTCCTGCTTCGCCCGCTCCGCCCCCTCCCGTTCTGGAGAGCTTGTGGCGCCGCTGACGTTTTCGATGACGAGTTGCTAAGGAAATCCGCTGTGTCCAGCCTGATCGATTCGCCCACATTCCTCCATCAGCGCGCGCTTGCGGAAACTAGCAGGGCGCGTAAATTCGTCGCGCCCTGAACCTGTACGTACGTGAGAACCCGCTATTTCAGCTTATTCTGAGCGCTTTTCTTCGCGTTTCATCGCTATTCGATAGCTCACGGCCAAGAACCTCTTTTCTGAGTCGATTCGAGTATGATATTCATGGTGAACACTGCCCTTAAAGGCAGTGTTCACGGTAAAAAATGTATTTCAGTTTCCACCAGCAATGGGTAGTGGAAGGGCACACTGTAACATTGACGTCGAAAGAACGCATGAAAACGAGCCAGGAAGAGCCCCAAAAGAGCCCGAATTTGCAACTTCAAGCGCATTAAAAACCCCAGAAGCGCATCACACGCCCACCGACGTGAACAAATGAATGCTCGAGATCGTGAGATGAGCGATGATTTCCGATCATTAGCCCCGTTCTTCTCTTCATTCTCAACTTCTTTCTTTATTCAGGTCAGCTCGCATACATCGGCTGCAAAAGACGGAAGTTACAAGCCTCGGACAACTCGTCCACCATGTTTCCATAGCTCAATCTTTGAAGGACCATGACTCCGTTCCCAGAAGGTCTTGTACGATTTCAGAGACATCATTGGAATCAGCATGGGCCGTTTTCAAGATAGGCGGGAAAACAGAAAAACGATTTTTATCGTGAACACTGCCTTTAAGAGGAATATAATTGTTACAATGCCGAATACTTGGCGCGAATATTTGAAAAGTTGAGGTTTTCCGAGAAGCATCACCCGAATTCACGGCGGTAATCGGATGGTTGTCACCATTCGGATTCTACATGAAGAGAGGAGTCCATCAAGCACTTCACAGTTCCTATCTAGCATGTCTTGCAAAAGTTATACTTGTTTGTAGAATTGGCGTTGTGGAGGTTAAGCCATTATGAGCCGTAAAAGCATGTTTAAAAATGTCAAGACGAAGTGAAATGTATATTGAGCGCGATGGACTCTGAAGGTGACGCGATGCCGCACCGCGACGCGACCTGATCTATATAGGACTCTTCCACGTGATCGCGCTGCTCCGCGATCGAACTCTAGGAATGGTCTTTTGGTAGCTAGAGTTGTAGTTCACCTATCATAATCTACCGCAATCGTCGAAGATTGGAAAATTGACCTCATACTAATGTCGAGCGCTCCCAAAAACCCCGAAAGCAAAGTTCATACGGGCTTTTGACCTAAGGAGCATTATGGGGCTCAATCCCATTTTTGGGATTCAGAGGTCGAAATTTTTTTCGGCTCAAATTTCGCCCAGAGTGAATTGGGACGCTGAGCACAATTACGAAGACCGTTTTCGGTTTCTTTGAGCTTGTAACTTTTTGAGACATAGGTTTCGGCTAGAGGCTCTATAAGTTTTAAATACTATATACTAGCATGGGTATCTTTGCAAGGTATGTACTTCAGTATGCTCACTTCGGACTCCGCTAAAATGCTCTCTGTGTAAGATGTTATTAGATTCTCAAATGTCATGTCTGATGATGTGGTGGACCTGTGGTTTTTCTTTTGAATTTCAGCTATATCGTGCAATGCCTAATGGAAACGGATCTTCATAAAGCACTACGAACTCAGCAGTTCTCAGAGAGACACATCTGCTATTTCATTTATCAGGTTTGTTTACGGCTAATTCTGAGATATGTAACAGTGCAGGCATCCTGACGTTTTCCATATTTTCAAGTCATAGTGACCATTCCAAATGAAATGTACTTTTCTAGAACCATTTTCGGACAAAAATTCCGGATATGCCCATCGCAGCTGCCTAGACCCACTATGAAAAAAGTTATAGGCATTTTTTCTCTAATTTTCGTATCTATTGTACCCTCCAAAACCCCCATTAATTTTACGAAAATCCAGAAACGGATCTCATAATCGTATTCAGCGCCCAAAACCACCCCCTAAGCAAAGTTTGGGTAAAGAAACATTTTGCAAACCTTGCGCAGACTAAAAGCGTTTTGGACTTGTACGGATTTTCGGTTGGGCGTTTATTTATACCAATTAGAGGGCTCTCGAAGCGTTTTAGATAAATATTCCAGATTTGACTAAAAATTCGCTTTGGGGGTTATTTGGGGTGCTGATCACGAATCTGAGGTTCATTTAGCGATTTTCCGAAGTTTTCGACTGTATTCGTTCACAGATTCCCATCGGGGAGAATTTGATGGCAAATCGCGACTTTTGACGATTCCGGAGTGCTACAATAGATTATGCTCAAATTATATCTGTGGGGGTTATTTGGAGTGCTGAACACGAATCTGATGTCGGTTTATCGATTTTTTGGCAGCTCACGGTAGATTACGGTGGGTGTACGGTAGCTTGATCGAAGTCTCAGATTTCTCTCAAAGTTTCTATGTGGGGGTTATTTGGGGTGCTGAATATGAATTCGATGTCCATTTGTCGATTATCGGAATATTGAGGTAGGTTTTGCCTCCTAAATAGCATGTTACCTACCGTAACCTACAGTAGACCTTGAAATTTGGGCAAGCAAACCTCAGATTCGTGTTCAGCACCCCAGATTACCCCTACGTACATGTTTTTAGCAAAATCCAAAAAAAATAAAAACACCCAAAAAATTCCATAAGGGATACCCTTACCTTGCCGCGAAGCTTTAAAAAACGCTCATAACTTTTTTCAGAGTGGGTCTAGGCAGCTGCGATGGGCATATTCGGACTTTTCGTCCGAAAATGGTTCTAGAAAAGTACATTTCATTCCGAATGGTCACTATGACTTATTGTGGTTCCCTCGTTAGATCAAAAACAGCTGAAAAACTATGAAGGTAGCGCGGTGAAAAGCGGGCCAGAATAGAGTTTTTAGGGCCCAAAGAAGCCATTTCATGCACAGCGCCGAACAAAAAGATCGCAGTCTCATGCCGAGCAGTCAAAAATCATCGACATTCAGAGGAAGAAATAAATGTAAATTTACCTATTAAAAACAGTTGAGCAATGAAAGCAAGCACTCCAGTCAATGTATTCGACTAGATGTGTACATAATCGATCATTGATTGAAATTAAATTTCAAGCCAGCTGATGTTCTTGATATAAGAGGTCATCGATGCCGATGATGTGGAGTGGGCTCGTCCACTATCAAAAGACAAGAAAGTTCAGGCTTCAAATTTGGCCCAAAACAGTGGTTTTTTCGCGATTTTTTCTCATAGAACCTACTACTCGAGACCTAGAGAATGGTTTAGAGTGAAAAAGACGACAAGCTTATTTGATCGCGACCACTGCCTTTAACCTTACTTCATCACAGATTCTACGTGGTCTGAGGTACATCCATTCTGCAAATGTAATCCACAGAGACCTCAAGCCGTCCAACATCCTGCTCAACAGCAATTGTGACCTCAAGGTATGCCGTATAAAAGTAGGCGATATTAATAAGTTTCCCACCGGAAAACTGATCTTTACTAGCGCTGTCTTGTGAGCGTTTTTAGATATGTGACTTCGGTTTGGCACGTATAACTGACCCTCGCAAGGATCACACGGGATTCCTCACCGAATACGTCGCTACTCGGTGAGGCTGATTTGAAGGTCGACCGCAGTATGCACCAGGGGTGTGCGTTAATACGTTTTTTGTTAATTACTTAATGCGTAGCCTACCCCAAAATGATCTTATTGCTGCCGTTCTAAAGCATATTCTGGAGCATCTACGAAAACTGTAAACTGATTTCTGGGGAATCGGTGATTCAGAGAATTAGCGGTGTATTCTATTGAGAGTAACAAATGGCGAGTTGGCGAAAAATGTATGAACACGTACCCCTGGTAAGCGCAAACTACACTTCTCTTGCGCGAATAGCGTATTCTGACTAGGTCGAAAGCGTCCTTTGACTCCAAAGCTTTGGGCTATGAACCACAAGTGGTCAAATTTTGAGGAGCAAACTACTGTCTATCATGGAATGGGTGCTTGTTGTTCAGACTCGGAGGAGTTCGATAGCAGCGGCGAAGCACGTCAAACTGTCCCAGGAAGCTCTCACTCCACCACCCCCCCCCCACCCTTAGCAGAAAGCCACTTTATTAAACCCCTCCTGTATAACATTGCCAAGTGTGAGATTTCCATTCCTTCAAGGAAGCTAGGCATAAGCGAACACCACGGGCCCCACCCCCTCAGTCAATGCCACGTACCACGCCCTTTTTCTCGATTTTCGAGCTCAATTGTAGCTAGGTGGATCAACGATTTTCGACCGCGTCTTCGATTTCACCTTCTTTGCCAGTTTGTCTCCTAATCCTGGTACGCTTTCGTGCAGCAAGTGCGAATGAAGAAAAATACAGGCCTCAGACAACTCGTACACCAAATTTTCGCACCCATTGGGAAAATGCAGGCGCTAAGCAGAAGCTTCTCGAGATTCCAGACACCACCTCCTGCTATCCAAGTACTCAGTAGCTATAGGTACTGGTTGATGCTCTCACTCCGGGCGAAGAGCGCCTTCGATCTGAAAAAAGCACTAACAAGGGAAGTATAAGAAGCGTAGGTCTGAACGGTAAAAATCTGATGTCATGTGGGAATGTTCACGCATTACATGGTGGAATAGTGTTGGGTACCCGCCGCGAAAGATAGGTCTGAAGAACTTATAAGCTCCGAAAGTTTGCCGACCATCGACCTCCTCCTAGTCTATGAATTGTTAAGCGGTTAAGTCAACAGCATCGACGGCGCAAAGGGAGGAAGGACAGTGGTGGGCATGTGACCGGGGTTCAAATCTCCCCCAGAGGTGTTTTTTTTTGCAAATTCACGGAACTTTCAAATTTTGATCGAAAATTATATCACAAATGTCATCTTATCCTTTTGCTGCGCGATATAGCCATATGTACAGTGAAATAGACTCGGGTACAAGGGATTCAAGGTTTTGTTTTTCACCAAAGCTTTCCCATTGTTTTGGGGAACTTATATGATTGGGAAGTATTAAAATCACTTATTTTTAACAACCTTATCACTTTATGGAGCGCAAAATACATAACCATTTCTTTCACCAATGATAAACAGGCCCATAATGTATCAAACATTAACAAATTCTGCAATAGGGGCAGCGAATGAACGCGATAGGCCCCTGGGAACCTATCTCTTCACAGAGGCCGAGCGATACTATGAATTCGAGATCAGTTGGAGTTTTGAAAGGACCCGGACGGATAAGAACGTAGCCGGCCTTGAAGGCATCGTCCACGCCGAAAACCATTTATTATTTTCAACGGCCTAAAAATTTGAAATTTCGAAGAGCAATAGTAGAGTGAAATTGCTTGAGCAGTGCTTTCGAATAGCTGAAAAACCCGATGTCTGCCAGCTGAACAAAGCTTGTTGCGCCAGGCGGTTTCGTCAAAATCTGCAAATTTTCCCCGCCGGCACAAGAGCCTATATCGCGCTTTGATCGGAAAAATCCCTCCTCGAGTCGAGAAAGAGAACACAATTCTCCGCCATTTGCTGGATGAAAACATTCTCGAAAAATGCAAGTGTTGTTAACGTCGTCATGATATGGGATGTTCCGCTGACGACGTAAAGTTTCTTTGTCTTGAATACACCCTTCAATGGGGAGCGACCACCCGGCTCTGGTAATTGGACAAAGAGCATTTCTCCGACCTTGCCTGATGGGAAAATGAGGGGCATGACGGTCAGACTACCGTTTGTCACAGAAGCCGACTGCACCAAGCGCACCGTCTTCTGTTACTTAATGGTTCTCGTAACTTGTTCAAAATATGTGGGGTATTACTTCCCAATCATATAAGTTCCCCAAAAACAATGGGAAAGCTTCGATGGGAAACAAAACCTTGAATCCCTTGTACTCGAGTCTATTTCACTTTCGACATGGCTATATCGCGCAGCAAAAGGATAAGATGACATTTGTGATATAATTTTTGAACAAAATATGAAAGTTCGTGAATTTGCAAAAAAAAAGCTCTGGAGGAGATTCGAACTCTGGTCACATGCCCACCACTGCCCCTTCCTCCCTTTGCGCCGCCGAAAAAAAAACTTGACCGCTTAGCAATTCATAGACTAGGAGGAGCTCGACGGTCGGCAAACTTTCGGAGCTTATAACTCCTTCAGACCTACATACATATCTTTCGCGGCGGGTACCCAACACTATTTCACCATGTAATGCGTGAACATTCCCACATGACATTAGATTTCTACCGTTCAGACCTACGCTTCTTATACTTCCCTTGTAAGATTTGCGCGAGTTTGCCTTATTAGACAGTAGTGCTTAGGGGTATGCAAATTGGCGATAGCGAATTCTGTTTAATTGCGATCAGAGTAGCAATTTGGTTCAGTACTAGAAATTAGTGAAGATTATTTTGAGGTGGTATCGAGCGCCTGAAATCATGCTCAACTCAAGGGGATATACGAAGGCTATCGATGTTTGGGCTGTGAGTATTTTTTTTTCATACGGAGTAAAAGACCGCTTGCAGTTCAAAACTTGCCAGACACAACTGAAGAAGCAATGCTAATTGTTCATTTGAGGTTGGTTGCATCCTTGGCGAAATGTTCCACAACCGGCCACTCTTCCCCGGCAAACACTACATTGATCAACTGAATCTTATCCTCTGCACAATTGGGTCACCTTCCCATGAGGAACTGCAATTCATTTTCAATATGAAGGTTCGTTTTTAGGCAGTAGTGCAGGGTGATTCAAAACCCTTCCAACATGGGAAATTCGATATTCAAGAGGGAAATAGAGAGGTGTTGTGAGGTCCGGGGCATTCTTGAAGAGCTCTGCATTTCGCAGTTCGGCAACCGCGGGCGGGTCTTTTATCAGTAGTGAAATTTCGCGCGATCAAAATCGAGAGCTTGTAAGGAACGCCTCAAGGTGGAGTATTCGCTAATCTCCCCGGTGGAGCCAGCTATGGGAGACAGTCTGCTGCAAAACGTTCGATATTAACCGTACCGCAACATTCGCAAGAGGGCAGTTGAAATCGAGTCAGCCTGGAAGCCCCGTTGATTCGGCAGAAACTGTGCCAATTGTTATGCTCCGTTTCTAACTAAGGAAAGTTGTCGTTTATAGTACAGGTTACGTGTCAGCGACATACTAAGAGCTTGTTCATTCTCTCCAACGCCGGCGCGTGACGCATGGGCGCGGCGCTCGAGTATGGAATTTCCGCTCGAGGGACGCGCTTTCGGAGACTATAGGGGTCTGCAGAGTTCCAGCGACTGGCGAGTGGTCGCCGAGCATCAGGCTTGACGCGGCGACAAAAGTGTTTTCGAACATTACCATCGCGGCATCGGTTGCCGCTCGCTGGCAGTGACGCACGGCCTTCGCGGCGTCAAAACAGTCTGCGGTGCCCCTTTGTCGCCCGTCACGCCGCGTCGGTCATCACCGTCGCCGAAGAATGTAATCGATGTTGCATCACCCAGCACTGTTTGTCGCTGCGAGCAAAGCTGCGACTTAAACTCTGCAGACCCCTTATGAATACTCTGGTGGCGACGCTACGGCGGAGCGGAGTGGAATTGGCTTAAGCTGTGATGTGCAAGCGATCTCTATACACGCTTTCTTTACTATGTATGGTAGCAGAGAGCAGTATTGCACTCGAATGTTATGAAGTGATATGGAATCGATGTTGGAATAGCAATAAAATGATGAAAAAGTCAGTACCAGCATCGCCGCCATGACAGGGTGGGCGTTCGGCCATTCATACTGTAACACGAAGCCCGCGCGTCACGCGCGAGACGCGCTGGCGTAGAGGCGTATGAATCGCTCCTATGCGTCAACGAGAGCGATGAAGACAACAATTATAGATTGTTTACATATATCTTCTAACACGAGTGATTATTTGAAACTATCTGAAGCGTATGTTGCAGGCTCGAGCATTCCTGTCTCGATTACCGCAAAGGCCAAGACAACCGTGGTCGAGCCTCTTTCCGGATGCAGATCCTCATGCATTGGACTTACTGGACAAGCTGCTCTCTTTCAATCCTGAGAAACGGTTTGTCACTTCGAGCAAGCAGTATCGGATCAAACTTGGTGTACACCTTGTCGTTCTCCTTTTCAGGATTACCATTGATGAAGCTCTTGCTCACTCATACTTCGAGCAATACCACGATCCCACAGATGAGGTACGACAACCCACAGATGCACCCTTCAGAATCATTCTCTGCCTACTCACAGGCAGAGAATACCGAAGTGGAGTGGTAGTTTCTCTCGAGCTGCAATTGTCTGATAACAATCTTGCTGCTGGCCAGGCTAAAATTTCACGCAAATCGTGGACTGCATCCGTGGTTCTAGATACACGAGAGAGCAGTTCATAGCGCCCCTCAGTTGACAGTTGGGCTCGGCTTGCTGGCTTAGCACAGATCGCAGCCAGCGGTTTTGATTATATGGTCATACGCGCTAGTAGATTCGTTGAGGTGGGCGATTTTCGTGTAATTTCCCAAGGAATGCGTTGCGAAGGCGAACTCGAGAATACTACCAAAACGCATATATGAGCAGTGCGGCCTCCTTTTTTTCGGCTTCAAGAGTATTCTATTCTATCACATCAACAGTCTCATGTCTCGTTGTGTATTTTTCAGCCAGTTTGTGACAAGCCATTCACATACGAGATGGAGCTTGACGATTTACCGAAGGAGACATTGAAGAGACTTATTTGGCAAGAGATTGAAGCACACCATCTACGCAACCAGGCGGAGGCCGCTGGAGCAGTTCAATGATGCTCAGTCTGATTTCTTTCAAACCTAACTACAGACCAAGCGGCTGACGATAATGTCATCAATCGGCCTGCTATTTTTATGTATATCCTTTTGCAGAGCTTTTGCTTTGAAATTTTCGCGATCCTTGGTAGAATTCTCGCGAAGATATCAAAGCAATAATGCTCACAGTGGGGATACTGTCATAATTTTCTATACCGGTGATTCGTGGTGCGATGTAGGAACAGCTCCAGCAAGCCTTTGGCATATTTGTGTGGACCATCGTAAGGTCACAGAGAGCCTATGCAGACTTTTAGCGTGCTGATGCAGCATCTGCCTCGCACCACACTAAATTCTTTGCCCAGTACATATTCTGTAAATGTCTTATGACGAAACTGCTTCTCTCTCATTCCTAGCGTTGGTTTTGCACTTCTAGAAGTGAAGCACAATGAGAAGATGACTTTGCATTGTTCGATATGACTCGGCTCACATTTGTATAGGTTGACCCGTACCATGTCGAAAGTGCGCGTTTTCCTAAGGTCCGGGGCAGCATGCATGAACGGCCAAGTCGGAGTTTAGAAACCCAGTGCGTGAGACACCCCACGCTAAATGTTCTCTCTCGTTTAGGCCATGATCATACTACCGTCGCAGCAAATCGTGAGAAAAAGCGGTATCGATCAATCGCTGCGATAATGGCCATTGGAGAGAATCGGTTGTTTTGAAGAGCAGAACGGTGGTTCGTGGAGTGGCATGGGATGAGATATTCATGCGAGAACGGTTGACACCTCCGTTTCCAACCTTATTTTCGAACTTTCGAGCAAATATGCATATCGCCGCGATGACATCGGCTTCGCTTTCCATTGGACAACGAAGCGATAAAATCGCGGCGATATTCATATTTCCTCAGAATTTCTATTAAAGGCAGCATACACGCTCGTAAACGTGATTGAGATAACTACGGAAATAGAATGGTATGGCCCAGATTAAACGCCTACGCATTTTGAAGTGTCAAAAACGACTCACAATGCCGCTACATGAGTCTAAAGTTAGCCCCACCCTGTTTTTTCATGCCCCCTGTATATGCCCTTTTCCTGTAACGCAAGGTTGCTGGGTCATATTCACCATCGGTACTGTTGGTAGGTTGCCCAACAAGTTAACCACACACATCACTGACGGCGAAGATGACCCAGCAAAGCTCCGTTGGAGGAGAAGGGCAAATACAGGGGGCGTGAAAATACAGGGCAGGGCCAACTTCTAACTCATGTAGCGGCATTGTGGGTCGTTTTTGACACTTCAAAATGCGTAAGCATTATGTTGTAAGCCATACGGTTTGATTCACGTAGTTATCTCAACCACGTTAACGAACGTGTATGCTGCCTTTAAGTGGTTAAGAGCTCAGGTGTCAACCCTTTCAAAGTGATTAGCTAATCCCATTTCACTACTGGAACTGTCGTTCTGCCTACCAAAACAATCGATTTCCTTCAATGTGCAATATCGCGGCGATCGATTGATACCCTACTTCTCACGCATCGCCGGGAC
Source organism: Aplectana chamaeleonis (assembly GCA_029168955.1). Taxonomy (NCBI): domain Eukaryota; kingdom Metazoa; phylum Nematoda; class Chromadorea; order Rhabditida; family Cosmocercidae; genus Aplectana; species Aplectana chamaeleonis. The sequence goes on from JAPDOI010000407.1 coordinate 603,964, forward strand.
GGCAGTATGATCCCGGCCTTAGGCCCCAATTATGCATCGGCGTTCCGCCACCGCCGACTTCGGCTGCAAGTCTGCTATCGGCCAAATTCGAAGTCTCACCAGTGGAAGACGTCCCACAAAAATCGGCGTCAGCGAAACGCCTATGTATACTCAGACAATGGGATGGCTTATCGCGCACAGAAATTGGCGAATAGTATTCACCGCGCTCAGGAACCGTTTCTATCTCCAGCGAAAATCCAAAAACTGACGAGAATAATCCGCGGGTGCTCGACATCTTCGCGTAGTGTGTCCGAGAGAAGTGCGGACTTATCGCGCGCAGCTACTCGTAAGTACAACCTAAAGCGAGCAGAAATCGTTTCCATTGTACAGAACATTTCAATGAGAACGAGTCGCGAACGAGCTGCGTTGTATTCCGGCTAATAGCGAGCCACGGCACATATCGGATTGACCGCGACGGATCCGGGTCAGTTAGGATGCACTGTCCTGTGCGGTAAGACGAGATCGTCGCCGTTTCAATTACCACAGTTTGAGGTAAATCTCGTATCTCCTTAGCTGCACTGGGGGGGGGTACACTCTGTCCCTATCAAACAAATAACGTAAGCCCCGCAGTTGCATTTCCTTCCTAGGCTCCGCCGAGTTGCATCATAATAAATAATCAATTTAAATCGGGTTTCTGGCGGTCGGCCATATTTTGTCCAGGCTTACTAACCGCGAGCCCATTTAGAGCTGACCACGCGCAAAAAGCGAGCTGATCATCGTTTACTCCGTATTCGTTCCTATTAGGCGTCGCGATAAGTTCGCACTATCGTTTGAGTAACTAGACCCTTCCCGAGCGCGTCCATGCATGCCGTCACTGTCTGTTTTCACTCCATTCCACAGCATCCCACTTCAATGCCCTTTTCACAGCTGACAAAATAGTATTGTGAGATTGTCGACATTGATTAATTTATGTTGGTGATTTGTGTGAAATGAATATTTTAATGAATGGCATAATCAGAAGAATGTTATTGTGTCAAGTTGTGGGTGTGAAGGTGTCTTTTCGGATTTGAAAGGCGAAGCTCCTCTGGAATATGATCCACACTGAGAAACACCTTCAAATCACTTTCAAAGAGAGTTTGATTAGTCTTTGTAACGAGTAATGCTTTCGAGGAAGATTTCGGGTGATGGTATTGTGGAGAGCTACGTAGGCCTCTGTACGGACAGGTCGAAATTTGAGAACAGGGTTCAGAGCGGCGTTGCAATAATCCCCGGAAAGTTATCACCCCCCCCCTTACCGGACCTCTGTATTACTACCCCCCTACCTCCACATGTCGTGACATAATTGATTCATTCAGGCTCAGAAGCGGATTAGTTGTAGAAAATCCAGTCGCTCCCAGAATCCAATCGCAACGAAATATTTCCATTAGTTTTCAACTTCAGACCTCCATATTTGAGCTGGAGAAGATTTTTTCAACCCTCCATCGAAAAATCAACTCACCGGGGACTTACCTGAAAATTCAATTTTTCATGATTTTCAGGGTCCCTCACCCAGGTGTAGGGGCAAAGAAAAGTAGTGGTAAAAAAAGTAGTATAAAGTTTGGTGGTTGGAAAATCTTCGACCTGTTCCGGACTTGACGATTGTCGTGGGATTTGTGTGCAACAAAACATGATTTTCAGGCGTCCATATTCCAACGATGCCGTTAGCTACGGACCTACAAAAATTTTGTGTTGCATAGAAACTGGTTTGTATCCGCAAACTCACACGAACTTTGGAAAAAACCTGAAAACAAGAGAAATTTCCTCACTGCGATAGGGCTGCGAAGCGTCCATTTCGACCGTAACTTGACGAACTGTCCACTTCAAGGGGCCTTCCTGGCTCTTGTAGACAACCTCACAAGCCTCCCAGAATCCAATCGCAACGAAGTATTTCCTCTAGTTTTCAACTTCAGACCCCCATCTTCGAGCTAGAGAAGTTTTTTTTTTACCTTCCATCGGAAAATCAACTCACTTTTATGAAAATTCAATTTTTCGCGAATTTTGTGACCGAGTTCAGACGGTATAAAAAAATTGCAGATAAACCCAAAGTGAGTCGATTTTTCGGCAGATGATTCAAAAGAGCTTCTCCAGCTCGGAGATGGGGGTCTGAAGTTAAAAACTAGCGGAGATATTTCGTTGCGATTCGATTCTGGGAGCAGCCGTTCCCTGAACTCGATTTAGTGTGTCTGGATTTCCTCTTCAAAGTGAGCACTTGAGCTGGCTTTAGTTGCGTTCGGAATTGCTTCTTGTGTACTTTACCATATTCCAAGCAAAGCTTGTGAGGTTGTCAACATGAGCCAGGAAGGCCCCTTGAAGTGGACAATTCGTCTAGGCACGATCAAAATTGACGCTTCACAGCCCAATCGCAACGAGAACATTTCTTTGGTTTTCAAGTTTTTCCCAACTTCGTAATAGTTTTCGGATGCGAACAAGTTTCCATACAACACAACATTTTTGCAGGTCCGTAACTGACGGCATCGTTGGGATATGGATGCCTCAAAATCATGTTTTGTTGCACACAAATCACACAAAAATCGTCACCAAGTCCGGAACAGGTCAAAGAATTTCCGACCACCAAACTTTGTTCCAAAATACTCCATTTGGTCCAGAAATCATAAAAAATTGGTCCTGGCGGATACTTTTTTTTTGCCCTACACCTGGGTGAGGGATCCTGGAAATCATGAAAATTGAATTTTCAGGTAAGTACCAGGTGTATATTTTTCGATGGAGAGATGGGAAAATCTTCTCCAGCTCGAAGATGGTGGTCTGAAGTTGAAAGTTAACGGAAATATTCGTACTTTATAATATTTCAAGAAGAACTGGATGTGTTGTCTACAAGAGCCAGGAGGGTCCCTTGAGAAAGTAATTCTCTTGGCACTCTCATGTTTTTAGCATTTTAGAAGCTCACGTTTAATACAGCTTCTTACACTAACACCCCACAACACAATCGATTGAAACAAGCCTAACATTTTGATTTGGTCACCAATGATCACGTTTACCCTTAGAAAAAAGTTTTCGAGTCCCTTATACGACCCCCTTTACAGCACAACATACCTCTCCCTTTGGTGTCTCTGGGCCTTTTACGACCCCCCCCCCTTCTTGCGATAATCGCAACTGGTGCTGAGCCCTGTTTGAGAAGCGTCTTGAATAAGTATAGAATAAAAAGTCAGAAGTGGCAAATTATAGTTCACGGGTCTTACCACATGGATAGCCCGGTAGAATAGAGATTCAGTCGATGATTAGGTTGTACACTCGGCAAAGGTTGTACACTCGGCACAGATCCCATTGATACTTTGTGTTCTTTATCGTGTGTTGGCGCAAACTTAGTGCACATACGCTACAACATATGCACAACGAGTTTGCGCCAACATACGAGGGTATGCAGTGTACCAGTGCGTTCCGTGCCAAGCCTGCATGAATACTGAAATAAACGCGACATTTACCAACCAAGATTTTATGCTGGTAATGGTTCGGACTGGGTTGCCGATACAAACTTTTGCAGTGCCGAGATTTATTGAATGCCCTGCATGCTCTGAAACTCGTTTAAGAGGCGCATGGTAACATTGAGGCAAATCGTCCCAGATCGAGCTCACCTCATTATGATGAAATTTTCGTTCAACCAAGAGAAAATGTGGGGCGACTTTAAAAGCAGGGTTCACTATGAAAACGATTGTTGTGCTATCCTCATGAGAAGGTAGACCTGCCCATCAAAAATGTGAAAATAAGTGAAAAGTTGTAGAAAAAACGCTCAAGTTATTGTTTGGTGTCCGCCCGCCCCCCAATTATCTAGATTTCTATGAATGCCTGTATTGTCAGCTTTTTTTTGCTTCCAAAGAATTTTTTTGAGCGCTTCTGGTGACTACTGACTACTGTAACAGCAAAATAAAAAGCGAATAAATAAGCGTTAATGAAAAAAAATCTCGTTAATTAGGGGCCGGCCGACACCTGTAATTAGCCGCTATACTTTTTTGAGCGTTTTCCCGCAATACTCCGGGTTTTTCACCTAATTTTACTTTTGTGATGACCAAATCTACATACTCAAGAGCTCAGAAATCGTTTTGGTACTCTTTCGGAATAGACGACCCATTAGAGAAATTTCATGAGAAATGTTCATCCCACTAAAGCCGTCGAATGATTTAGTCTTTTTCAAACACACTGAACTGTTTGATGTGACCAACCAAGCTGTCGATCAAGCCCAAACGATTTCTAATTTCATTGTATTCTTCAGTGGGTCGTCTATTCCGAAAGGGCACTATCGTTTTTATCGCGAACCCTACCTTTGAAGTAAGATGGCCCAACATTTTCACCGGATTAAGCGACAATTTCACACAAGCTTATCATTCGTCAACGACACAAAATTCTCACGCAAGTGTTCAGACATTGGGAGCAGCGGACCGCCGGCGAAAGTTCCGCAGTTGCTCAATAGCTGGGGGATAGCTGGCATTTAGCTGGCCAATGGCAAACACGAGGTTAACAGTTGGCATACACTCGGCATGTCATTTAATGCCGGCGACGGACGGCTGGCGAAAATGTGACAGTTGCCAAACAGCTGGGGAATTACAGGCACTCAGCTGGCAATTGGCAATTACGAGGCCGACAATTGGCTCATCCTTGGCATCTCAATTAGAGCTAGCGGCTCACCGCGGGCGAAAATGTGCCAGCTAGCCGAAAGCTGCGTGATGAATTGCATTCAGGGGTACGTTTCAAGAACATTCGCATGGCAAAACGCTTCCATGGAAACGTAGCCACGGCGACGTGGAAGCAATTATCAGTTACAATTCGTGGCCCTGAAAAACAAGTTTGGCCATGAAAAGGCTATTTGCCCTCCCATGGCATCGTGGAAACATTCTTGGAACGCACCCCAGCTGGCAAGGGCATTCAAACCTCGAAATTACCGAGCGCATAAAAATGCACTTATCCAACAATAGGCACTCAGCTGGCGCATAACCGCCCAGTGGCCTTCGCTTGGCACTGAGTCGTCACATGGCTGGCACTCGAGAGAGTTGACGACTACTCACGTCTTAACAAGTTATAGTTTGATCTCTGATTTCATTGATAAGCCGAGCCGGTATATAACGCGATTCAGTCCAATGAGTGTTCACTCGGCACTTTGATGCCGGCCCTGGAAGGTGACCTGAAGTCACTCTACAGAGGCTAGCATATTTTTGGCAGCTGAGGGGCAAGTCCCCACGGCTAGGGGGGAGGTGGGGTGGGTCCCCCACCTCAGACCGTTGCGTAGGCGATCTCCTACGCAACGATCTGCGGTGAGGGACCCACCTCGACTCATCGGTCTGCCAAGAGACTGGCGGGCCGCTGTCAGGGTTTTGGCGGACCGCTCGCTAATGGCTGTCTGACACCGGGAATGGTTTTTTCTCGCCGAGCGAATGTTGGCGGTCCGCCAATCCCAATGTCTGAGGTGGAAGTTTTTCTTACCAGAGTTTTCCAAGTTTAAGAAGTGATATTGTGATACCTTTATCCCCGGTAAGGCTGTTTCGCTAGTCCCTAACTTGTTCAGAGCCTTCAGCCGCTTACCTCTGGAGAAAGAGGGTGTGTGAATGTTACACACCGCTCTTCATTTCTTCTATACCCTACCCTTTATCAATTGGGAATCATCAGTTTTGTTTACCGTGAGAATTTTAGGCCATTGGCAATTTATACTCTTCTCAATTTCATCATAGCGAGGCGAGGTCCATTTGAGACTGGTTGCCTCGATGTTTACAATTCAATATTTCTGGGCTGGGATTCACGACAGCATTGGGTCCCGGCAGGATTTGGTTTGGTTTGGGTACCTGCCCCAGTTGGGACCAAACCGAACCAAACCACCACATCGAATGTGCGGTTACATTGGACCCAGACCTAGCCCAGTGCTGACCAAACCTAGCGATGATGAATTGCTGGTTTGTGAACGTTTCCAACCAAACCCTGCTGGGACCCCCGGTTTAGCGTTCACGAATCCCAGCCCTGATCTGTATACGAGCCGGTAATACTTGGTCGAAAAAAAAAACAGCCGTGGCCGGCTGCAGTCGCCCCGTTGATGCGTACGAAAAACATGGACGGGGGAGGTTGAAAAAATACCAGGTGTGGCCGGCGCAGCCACTATGTATGGAATATGAGGGAAAAAATCGTGGATATCTTATCCGTCTTGTTGCCGTGGATTTGTGGGATTGACACCAGTTCGGGGGGGGGGGGGTGTCACTCGAGAAAATGAAATGATTTATAAATGAAAATAAAAATTTGCGCTGATATCATATGTCTGATAGCGTTATCAGTCATTGTCTTCGTGGAGATTCCATGGAAATACTTCGATTTCTGGAAGCGGCATCATTCATTCTTCAACTGAATCCTGAGTGCCCCCCCCGAACTAGTGTCATACCGATTTGTGTATTCGAGGTACTAATTCACATACTCTGCAACCTCTTTGAAATCGATCAATACGCCACACGTCACGGCAAGCACTGTCGCTACCAGAATGATGTTCCGTTCTGCTGTTGCGGGCAACCTCTATTGCACCACGCAGCTCGAGGGCAATTGTTCTGTGACCTCGCGGTCCCAAAACGACTACCCGTGGTCCCCACACATTTTCGTTGCACCGGTTAGCCGCGATTGCAGACCGGAATTTCACTGCGATATAGGCAGCATGGCTTCGGCCTAGAATTAATGAAGGGGGGGGGACACAAGAAAGGGCGAGCACTCACTGTCACGGTGAGGAGAGAATTATTGGGTTGTGCTCGTATCGTGTCCCTTTCGATACACTTCGAGATTTCTTAGGTTTCTCACAATGACGAAATGCAATGTAATACAGCAGTCTAATCGGATGTGAAAATAACACGTACTTTATGAAAGCTTTATTTCTCTTTCACCTCAATGTAGCGAAACTATCCTACAAATACGCCCAGCGTTGGCTGACTGATTGGCATATGCTTAGTAGATGAGGTGCGCGTGTCCGGAAATCTGGCCCGAATCTACCGGGTAACACTCAAAACTGCACACAATAAATGATGAAAAGGAACATTGATTATACACACCCGCAGTCTCGCTGAATGATCAAAGCTTTGACGTTCGAGTAACTCAAAAGTCGAAGCAGAAAATTAGATACACCAATGGAACGTTCTCGCAATGCGCTAGCAAATAGGTAGTACCTGAACATAGAACAAACTGATAACGAATAATGAATACGATAATAAACAAATCCTATGAGCTATGAGCTGAATTGCCGCACGCGTCCAAGTCACACAGAAGGCCGCGGCATCGAAAGATCGCGCATAATCAATTTCATTCGAATAAAATGAAAGAATTAGAGCGTAAGGAGAAACACGGAAGGGATCGGAATCGCATGACTCTAGACGATCAGGCACTGTTTCACACGCGCACGAAGAACAGATACACAAAAATACGCAAAATAAATAGGAACATGAACTAAACATAACAAACAACGACATTAGCAAACTGTTCAACGCACATGAAATCACAGATCAGAGAGTGAGGCAGAAGATCTCGAACGGGTCGTTTAGTACGGACAATGCTTGATCCTCTTCTTTGGGGGAGCAGTTAGGACCACAGGCGGGGTCTGCTGAGTGGCCAATGCTTTGAATACCTCGGCCAACAGCGTCGGGTGTTCCTTGACCAGATCTTTCCAACCTTCCGAGTTCATCACCTGAACATTCACTTTTCAATTGAAAAACTGGCCAATAAAAGCTAGTTTTGTGTGGGAATTCTCTCTCACCCTAGCACTATTCGCACGTATTATCATAATCCCGCCCGAGTTCAAGTAAAACATCTCACGAAAGCTCAATTCCACGGGCATTCAAGGTTGATCAGACCTGCTCCCAGGCTCACACAGAGACACAACCTGACGCTGGGCTACCGATCGCCACCGGGATGGGTGTTCGCACAACAGATTTCCCCACAATGCTAGTCCCTCAGCTCTCGCGGATATATCGCAAGCTCACGTTGTTAGTCCGCGAAATTTCGCATTTGGTCCGAATTCAGCCACGGTCAGTGCAGGGGCTACGGCATTGAATCCGCTAGATATTGGCGAGCGAGCGAACCGAGAGAGCTACCAGAATTACCGTGGCTAATTCGGACCAATCACAGGTGCTTAAAGACTTACAGCCTGCGGAAGCCCGATAGACAAATGCCCATCATGGAGGCGATCGGCTACTAGTCCGCTGACAGCTTTTCTCGGATTGAAACTAGTTGGGGGGAGGACTCAAGATTCATTCAGAGAAATGGCGATTTTCTCCACGGCTACACGTATTAGAAACGTGTTAGACGTGTCGTATCACGCGTTTGAAACATGTAAAAAAGGTTTCATATCAGTAATTTCATTATAAATCTTGAGTGCCCCAACTAGTTTCATACCCTTTTCTCTTCGCATGAAGCGATAGTATCGTTTAAAGCTTTCAATCACCAGCGGTCATGAGTGGGCTCGACTGTCGCTCAATGTATCACAAGTAGCTGAGCTGAACACAAAACTTAAGTGTCAGGCAGTAATCGAACCCGCATCGCATCGCTTTCCGGGCGATAGTGTTACCACTACACCATTCGAAATGCTGTCTTCAAAAGACCTCAGCTTAACTGGATTTAATTCCGATTTGTGCTTGCCAGATCGCACCCGTTATCGGGTGATTGCTGTTGTGCCTACATAGTTCATCTGTCAACTAGCTGAGGAATGCAGTGCGGCGGTGTCGGAAGTGTAATGGTAACACTCTCACCCGGGAGGCGATGCGATGCGGGTTCGATTCCTGCCTCAAACCTAAGTTTCGTGTTCAACTCAGCTACCTTGTGCAACTTTTCATCATATAGCATGCCATAAAAAGACATTAAACATTCAAAAACATCACAATTCTGTCGCTTAATGGTCGAAATTCGCTGTTTGTGAGAGAGGAAAGTCGTTTGATACAAAATGGGGTTAGCCAATGGAGAAGCAATGGTGGAAGAAAAAGTAGGTCCGAATGAGACTGTCCGCCCACGTAGGCGATAGGCGTGCGTGTCAAGCGGCCGTCGCAAAGGCATTCTTCGAGCTTGTGAATATTTCAGGAGGAATACTCTGAGAGTTTTGGCCGAGAAATAGCCACTAAATGCCTGCTTGCCGCATAATAGCCGCCAAACAATGCTTTCCCGGTAGATATACGGAGCATTCCAGAGGCATGATTCAGATGTCAGCACCTTTGTCGGTTCAATTACCCAAGTTTGAGGTACTTGGACCACGTTCAGCCTCTGGGGGCCCCGCCCAAGCGCTGGCGGCCCCAGATGGTGGCTCGGCGAGCTGGCGACGGTTACGTCTTGGTTAATTTTGTTTACTTCTGAGTATTTTTCGGTTATATCTCGGCTACTTCTTGTCCGCTCCGCGAAAAGCCGAGAAATAGCCGCGAAATAGCCAACCAGGAGCCGCTGCGGAGCCTGGTGGGCTATTTTGCGGCCAAAACTCTCAGAGTACTCGACTAGTAGTGAACGATATCACACTCAGCTGTCTGCCGTCGTGAAGAATTGTCCAAAAAAAATGCCTTCGCGTCTGTTGCTAGACACACACCCCGACCGCGCAGGTGGACAATCTCATTCGGACAGACTTTAGGTAACAGTGTGACAAGAGCTCCGAATAAAAATTTTGGTGCTATCGTAAACGGTGTGGGTGTACCATTTCATCGCGCTTGGCTACGCAGCACTGTTGCTTTTCCGGCTCTAGTCTAGACGGGGGGGGGCACCCCAGATTTACCCATAGATATTAGCAAAAAAACTGATAAAACATGCTTGAGATTGCTATTAAGCATTGTTGCTATTAGAAATCTATAGAAATACTTCGATTGGTAGCGTTACCAATCTGTGGCTCACTTCATTTCTGACTTGAATCCTGAGTGCCCCCCCGTCTAGGATAGTGCCGCTTTTCCTCAGTGGGTGTTCTATGGTGATGGTAATTGCAAGACCTTTTTTTCAGAAAACGATTGAAGGCACAGTCCAACCTCAGAGCTAATTTTTGATATTATGGTCCGATCGCCGCCTATAGCAACCCTGCCAAGCGCGAAATCTCAATTCGCCCAAATAAGCGAGAAAATGCTAGGAAAAGTCGGCCACGCCCCCTTGAACGAAAAAATGGGTAACGCCCACCGCCCGGCTTCCGACCTCTATAGGGTAGGGACGCGCGAATGATTTTATTCAAATCCTATGTTCTTCGATTCGTTTTCGGGCTGGCTTCATATTTTGGCCGGTGCTCTTTCGGAATAGACGACCCACTGAAGAATGCAATGAAATCAGCAATAGTTTGGGCTTGACCGACAGCTCGGTTGGTCACATCAAACAGCTCAGTGTGTCTGAAGAAGTCCAAATTATTCGACGGCTCTAGTGGGACAAACATTTCTCATGAAATTTCTCTAGTGGGTCGTCTATTCCGAAAGAGTACCTTTTGACCTGCAACAGAACGATGGCTGCGAATAACGAGAAAATACAGGCACGAGACAACTCGTCCGAGATTTTCTAACCGTTCAAACTCGAAATTTTTGAGAAGCCGTAACTCCGTTCGTAATGAGTTCTGAGCGTTTCTGGAGACACCATTGTGATCAGCGTGAAATTTTCTCCAAGATAGGCAAAAAAACGAAAAATCGATTCTGAGGTTGGACTGTGTCTTTAAGCATTCAACTTGTGTATTCCCCGTCAAAAATTGTAAAGTTTAGACGACTGTATGGCCCAATTTTGTCCAAAGTTCGGAAGGTGGGTAGCTGAAAAACTCCCTGCTCACCTCGGTAGCATTGACATTGATATAATTAATGGCATGTGTTCGCAGTTGTTCAGCCGAGTATAGATCCGCCAATACGAGTGTCACACAGGCATTCTCAGCTGTTAATGCTGCACATAGCGCTTGTTCACACATCACCTAAAAATACACCCATCCCGGAGTCTTAGCCGCTACAAATCATCCACACAAATCTGCAATGCTTACCTTTAATCGGTCCAAATGGTACTTGTCGGCGGCCGCAATTAGATGTTGAGCCATTTGGTCGACATTCGGTGAACTTCCAGTGTACATAAAGCACAGCATTTCTCGCAGCACCTGCAAAATACAAGTCATCGACCGAGATGTCTTCTGATCATTCATCTCGAAACTTTCCTCTTTAATCAATCATTTTTCATCTGCATATCTTTACGACCTTAACGAATCAGTAGTACAAAGGCATTACCATGCATAAATTTGCACTCACATCGGGTTCTACATCATCAATCGCGACCTCATTCCGCTCCGATTCCGTCATATTGTGCTCGAACATCGCATGGAAAACCCGCGACCGCGCCGCCAAGATAGCCTTGTGCACCTATAATACCATAGTGAAATGGACCACATTGACCTTGCGCTCCCACATCTAAACCTTGAAACTCAATCGAATACTATAGCCCCTCTTCAATCATAGTCTGATAGCAACCGGCCTTTAGGGATACACGTTTGTCAGAAGGGGCATCGAAATTCTGAACACATGGGTATGACGTCAACATTTGTTGGGAAAATTATTGATAGGCGTCAAACTGTTATTAGTGGGATACACGAACCCACTCAGGTGGTGTCGGCCAGCGGCGAATCATGCTGCATGCGACGCACACGCAGTGCGGATATTGGCTCGCCCGCGAACCACAAAACACGCCACGCCATCTTCAATTTGGCCGGTTGGAAAGACAATGATCACGACTGATCTCGTCGTAACGTGGTTATCACGTGCACAGCCGGTATAAAAGGCGTCTGATCTCACTAGAGTCCTCAATCGGCATTCTACTGCCGGCCCTGGAAAGTGACTTCGAGTCACTCTCCGGATGCCAGCATATTTTTGACTGCTGAGGGGATAAGGGTATCCCCACGGCTGGGGGGGGGGCGGTTTTCGCCGCGATCCGCGGGGAGGGTTGTTCCTCACCGCAGACTGCGGCGGACCGAGGCGGGGCGTTCTTCCGCCGTGGGGCCTGGGTGACATGCTTGAGGTAAGCAATAATACAAATAGTGATCGCGGGCCATCGACACGTCGCTAAATCTACATCGACATCGACACTACATCGACACCGCTACATTACGCTACTACATCGACACGTCGCGTCGCCATCGACACGTCGCGTCGCCATCGACACGTAAAGGCCGGCGGGCTGTCGACATACGGCTGGCCGGCAAACCAAAAGCGGGCGGCCGGAGGAGGGAGACCGCGGGCCAGCTGCTCGCCGGCCGTCGTCCTGAGTACCTGAGCAATATCGTCCGCTGGAGTGATAAAATACATGGTTTTCCGGTACTATTCTCGAAGGGACACGTTTATAATTTGCCAACGGCACAAAATTCTCAAGTGTAGAAGTTTTTTCTCCAGAGTTTTAAATGTTTAGGGCCCGATATCGTGATATCTTTCTCACCGGTGAGGCTGCTTCCCTACTCCGTAGTCTGTTCTGAACTTTACTCGCTTTTCATACTTTTGCGATTGCGGCAGATGCCGCTTTTTGAGCTACGGCGAAAGAGGAGTTTGGGAATGCTAAGACAATAGGTGGAGGTTGATAACTGACTTCTTTGCACATGAGAATGCATGTAGAATGCCTAGATCGGCATTGAATCCCGGACGAAAACTACTACGTATACTCTGCCAACACGTAGCTAGATGCCTCCGTGGGAGCGGCCTGTAACGCCGCGCCATTCCATGCAGCGAGAATTTACGCGTTTTGGCTACGATAGCTAAAACCCGCATATTCTTGTGTCCACGGCACAAGGGTGCAAATTCTACGCGTATTCTACGCAAAAACGAAGGCTAAATTCGAAACATTGATCTCCGACGCTAAACCCGTATATTCTCGCTATAATTTTGTAGCGAGAATCTACGGATTTCGCGACAGCCTGTGTTGAAAGGCAACCCTAAACCCGCGCTGGCTACGCGGAACACAGGGACGCCGTTCGAACAGTGTTGGCCCAGTCATCTCACTGAGTAATTACTCGATACTCTGTGGCTGACCTTGGAGGGTGACCCCGTGTCGCTCTCTGGGAGACCATGGAGAGGATAGTTTTGACCATTGGGATGCTGCAGGCCGTGGGGAAGGGACGGCAACGCTGTTGATCGCAGCTGGAATTGCCTTTCTAGTACGGATCAGAACTGGGTGGGTCGATCGACCGAGTGCTGTAACGAGAATTTGCGAAGAATACGCGGGTGCCGTAGCGAGAATTTACGTAGAATATGCGGGCGCTGTAGCTAAAATTCCACAAACTGAGGCTAAAGTTTCCGTAATTAACGTAAAATCTCAGGTCAAAATTAGACTAGATGCCTCCGAAACCCTGGGCATCTCTGGTTTCCGAGTGAGGCATCTAGCTACGCGCTGGCAGAGTATAATAAAAGGCGGCGAATGCCGCTAAGGCGAAGATCTCAGGTACTCACGACGACGGCCGGCGAACCTTTCCCAGCTGACCCGCGGTCTCCGTCCTCCGGCCGCCCGCTTTTGGTTCGCCGGCCAGCCGTATGTCGACGGCCCGCCGACCTTTACCAGACGGCCCGCTATCATTATTTGTATTATTGTTTACCTCAAGCATGTCACTCCGACCCCACGGCGGAGAAACGCCCCGCCTCGGTCCGGCGCAATCTGCGGTGAGGAACCACCCTCCCCGCGGATCACGGCAGAGCCACCCCCCCCCCCAGCCGTGGAGATACCCCTATCCCCTCAGCGGTCAAAAATATACTGGCCTCCGGAGAGTGACTCGAAGTCACCCTCCAGGGCCGGCAGTAGAATGCCGAATGAGGACTCTAGTGAGATGAGACGCCTTTTATACCGGCTGTGCACATGATAACCACGTTACGACGTGATCAGTCGTGATCATTAAAAATTGTCTTTCCAACCGGCCCAATTGAAGATGGCGTGGCGGGTTTTGTGGTTCGCGGGCGAGCCAATATCCGCGCTGCGTGTGCGTGGCATGCAGCATGGGTCGCCGCTGGCCGGCAACCTCAGAATAAGGGGCGCCGGCCGTCATTTTCGGCATAGAGGTTCGACGGCCGTCGTCCTGAGTACCTGAGATAATGGTTTTGATTATTAATGCCGCCACCGCGGCATTTGCCGCGTTTTACCGTACCGGAACCAGTTTCGTCCGGGGATCTATTGCCTATCTGGGCATTCTACCAGCATTCTTATGTGCAGAAGAGTCATTTGTCAACCTTCCCCTAAATTCTTAACATTCTCAAACACCGGTTTCGCCGTTGCTCAAAAAGCGGAATTTGCCGAAATCGCAAAAGTATGAACATCCCTTTCCAAAATCAGTATAGCCAATGCGGCACGGAAAAATGGGCGTGGCCAAACGCAAAAGCAATATGCCCCCCCCCTATAGCGACAGCACCAATTCCTAAAAAGTTTCGGACACTGTAGTACCCCATTTTATCACAGAGCAACGGTCCGTTCCTCTACACTCATAAAAAAAATCCAAGGAGCAATAAAAAGGTGAAAAATTATCGGTACTCTTTCGGAATAGACGACCCACCTAAAACAATTGGATTTTCGTTGTGTTTTATATATGTTCTTTGCATAATTTTTGCATGTTGCTCTTTGCTTCTACATGTTTAGAAGCAAAAACAATTCTGTAGCAGCATGCGAACATCGTTTTTACCAAAGTGGGTCGTCTATTCCGAAGGAGTGCCAAATTATCAGTAGCCGTGAAATCAGTTGTTTGGTATGCAACCAACAGCGGCTGAGCATTTAATTTCACGGCAAGGATTACAGTACCTACTCTGCGCTCAGGTACTCAGGACGACGGCCGGCGAAGCTTTTCCACCTGGCCCGCGGTCTCCGTCCTCCGGCCGCCCGCTTTTGGTTCGCCGGCCAGCCGTATGTCGACGGCCCGCCGACCTTTACCAGATGGCCCGCGATCATCATTTTTACTATTGTTTACCTCAAGCATGTCACCACGGCGGAGAAACGCGCCTCGGCCCGCCGAAGTCTGCGGTGAGGAACCACCCTCCCCGCGGATCACGGCGAAAACCGCCCCCCCCCAGCCGTGGAGATACCCCTATCCCCTCAGCGGTCAAAAATATGCTGGCCTCCGGAAAGTGACTCGAAGTCACCTTCCAGGGCCGGCATTAGTATGCCGATTGAAGACTAGTGAGATGAGGCGCCTTTTACACCGGCTGTGCACGTACGAAGTCACTGGATCGGAAGTTGTTCTCAAGGATTTCTAGCGCAGAAGATTTTTTTTCACAACGGATCACTATGAATTACTCTTGTGTCAACGTTTTACACCTCATTCATACTTTTGCGATAGCGGCAAATGCCGCGATTATCAGAGGAAAAATAAGAAATCAGACGTCTGATACTGCTCTAAAATGTGAAATCAGGTGTCTGATAATGGTATCAGACATCTAAATTCTCATTTTTCTGCTGATAATCCGCGGCATTTGCCGCTATCGCAAAAGTATGAATGGGGTGTTAGGGAGGAAATGCTCAGATTATGACACATCTAACCTTTTAGTCAGCAAAGTGAATTTTTTTATCCTGAAGCGTTCAATACAGAAATTTGAGACGCAGAGCCAAACAATGTAATCCATTTTTCAGACCTTGAAAATATTAGGGTGAAATGTCTTATATATTCAAGTACCAATCTTCAATGAGGACCGATCGTAGAAACCCGAATTGGACTGCGAATCAGGAGAAATCCAGATTGGACGTTGCAGCCTTCGGCTGCACCGTCCGGCATGGGAGGAAAACCCCGGGTGTGGGCTAATTCTTTACCCTAGCGGTTCCGGGAGGTGCGAATCAGGAGAAATCTGGATAGGACGTCCGGCAGGGAAGGAAAACCCCGGGTGTGGGCTAATTTTTTACCCTAGCGGTTCCGGAAGGTGCGAATCAGGAGAAATCTGGATTGCCGGCAGGGGAGAAAAACCCCGGGTGTAGACAAATTTTTTACCCTAGCGATTCCGGGAGGTGCGAATCAAGAGAAATTTAGATTGGACGGTGCAGCTTTGTACTTAATAAAAGTTATAAACACTGAATAAAAAACGTCCCTTCAGCTTTTCTATTCTTCCAGCCTTCAAGGCATGATCGATGTCATATCTTTGATGTTTCGCCGTTTCTTCCACTCTTCTATAGTCTTGTACAGTTCACTTCCGCACTGCCGTTCAGTCCGCAAAGTGCGCGCTGTAAGCGAAAGCGTGCTGCGGTGCGGTTGCGAGTATCCTCAGACAGGGATGTGGGATCACCCGGGCGGTTTTCGCCTTTGGTGCCCGGGTGATCCCACCGCCCGGGTGATCCCACATCCCTGTCTGAGAATACTCGCAACCGCGCCGCAGCACGATTTCGCAATCAGTGTGCACTTTGCGGACTGAACGGCAGTGCGGAGGTGAACTGTATCTTCTGCTTGGTGTAAATGATAAGGGTAAGAAATAGTGTTTCCATGAAAAATCATCATTTGCCTGGACTAGGAAGTGGGAAAAGGGTGTTTCCAAATAGACACCCCTGCAGAAACGTACAACCGTCAACTAGGAAGCACTGTCTGCAGGCACCAACGAAACGCGCCATTCACGCGCAAAAAATTTTTACTTGAGGCAGAGTGATGATCGCCGATTTTTCTGATTTTTTTGTTTTCCTCGTTTTTCCTGCTTTCTCTTTGATTGTCTTTTGTTTCTTCTGCTTGGTTACGAAGGAAAGTTGTGTTTTTAGGGGTTTCAGCGCTGATTAGGGTGACGAAATCCTGATTTGATGCCAAGGAATAAACGAATTATCATTTATGATAATTTTTCATTTAATCATTATTTCTTACCCTTATCATTTACACCAAGCAGAAGATACAAGACTATAGAAGAGTGGAAGAAACGGGGAAACATCAAAAATATGACATCGATCATGCCTTGAAGGCTGGAAGAATAGAAAAGCTGAAGGGACGTTGTCTTTTTTATTCAGTGCTTATAACCGTTATTAGGTACAAAGCTGCACATCTCACCTCCCGGAATCGCAAGGGTAAAAGATTAGCCCACACCTGGGGTTTTCCTCCCTGCCGTACGGTGCAGCCGAAGGCTGCACCGTCCAATCTGGATTCCCCCTGATTCGCACCTCCCGGATTCGCTAGAGTAAAAGATTAGCCCTCACCCGGGGTTTTCCTCCTTGCCGTACGGTGCAGCCGAAGGCTGCACCGTCCAATCTGGATTCCCCTGATTCGCACATCCCGGAATCGCTAGGTAAAAGATTAGCCCACACCTGGGGTTTTCCTCTGCCAATGTACTGTGGTGCAGCCGAAGGCTGCACCGTCCAATCTGGATTCCCCCTGATTCGCACCTCCCGGAATCGCTAGGGTAAAAGATTAGCCCTCACCCGGGGTTTTCCTCCTTGCCGTACGGTGCAGCCGAAGGCTGCACCGCCCAATCTGGATTCCCCCTGATTCGCACCTCCCGGAATCGCTAGGGTAAAAGATTAGCCCACACCTGGGGTTTTCCTCCCTGCCGTACGGTGCAGCCGAAGGCTGCCCCGTCCAATCTGGATTCCCCCTGATTCGCACCTCCCGGAATCGCTAGGGTAAAAGATTAGCCCTCACCCGGGGTTTTCCTCCCTGCCGTACGGTGCAGCCGAAGGCTGCACCGTCCAATCTGGATTCCCCCTGATTCGCACCTCCCGGAATCGCTAGGGTAAAAGATTAGCCCTCACCCGGGGTTTTCCTCCCTGCCGTACTGTGCAGCCGAAGGCTGCACCGTCCAATCTGGATTCCCCCTGATTCGCACCTCCCGGAATCGCTAGGGTAAAAGATTAGCCCACACCTGGGGTTTTCCTCCCTGCCGTACTGTGCAGCCGAAGGCTGCACCGTCCAATCTGGATTCCCCCTGATTCGCACCTCCCGGAATCGCTAGGGTAAAAGATTAGCCCTCACCCGGGGTTTTCCTCCTTGCCGTACGGTGCAGCCGAAGGCTGTACCGCCCAATCTGGATTCCCCCTGATTCGCACCTCCCGGAATCGCTAGGGTAAAAGATTAGCCCTCACCCGGGGTTTTCCTCCTTGCCGTACGGTGCAGCCGAAGGCTGTACCGTCCAATCTGGATTCCCCCTGATTCGCACCTCCCGGAATCGCTAGGGTAAAAGATTAGCCCACACCTGGGGTTTTCCTCCCTGCCGTACTGTGCAGCCGAAGGCTGCACCGTCCAATCTGGATTCCCCTGATTCGCACCTCCCGGAATTGCTAGGGTAAAAGATTAGCCCTCACCCGGGGTTTTCCTCCCTGCCGAAAGGTGCAGTCGAAGGCTGCACTTTCCAATCTGGATTCCCCTGATTCGCACCTCCCGGAATCGCTAGGGCGAAAGATTAGACCACACCCGGGGTTTTCCTCCCTGCCGAAAGGTGCAGTCGAAGGCTGCACTTCCAATCTGGATTCCCCTGATTCGCACCTCCCGGAATCGCTAGTGCAAAAGATTAGCCCACACAGGGTTTTCCTGCCTGCCGGACGGTGCAGCCGAAGGCTGCACTTTCCAATCTGGATTCCCCCTGATTCGCACCTCCCGGAATCGCTAGGGCAAAAGATTAGCCCACACCCGGGGTTTTCCTGCCTGCCGGAAGGTGCAGCCGAAGATTGCACCGTCCAATCTGGATTCCCCTGATTCGCACCTCCCGGAATCGCTAGGGCAAAAGATTAGCCCACACCCGGGGTTTTCCTCCCGTGCCGGACGGTGCAGCCGAAGGCTGCACGCCCAATCTGGATTCCCCCTGATTCGCACCTCCCGGAATCGCTAGGGTAAAAGATTAGCCCACACCTGGGGTTTTCCTCCCTGCCGTACGGTGCAGCCGAAGGCTGCACCACCCAATCTGGATTCCCCCTGATTCGCACCTCCCGGAATCGCTAGGGTAAAAGATTAGCCCACACCTGGGGTTTTCCTCCCTGCCGTACGGTGCAGCCGAAGGCTGCACCGTCCAATTTGGATTCTCTCTGATTCGCACCTCCCGGAATCGCTAGGGTAAAAGATTAGCCCACACCTGGGGTTTTCCTCCACTGCCGCAGTCCAATTTGGGTCTCCCCTGACCAGTTCGGAATTCTCCTGATTCGCAGTCCAATTCGGGTTTCTACGATTGGCCCTTATTGCAAGGCCTGAAAAATTGATTACATGGTTTGGTTCTGCGCCTCAAATTTCTGTATTGAACGCTTCAGGATGAAAAAAAGTCACTTTGCTTACTACAAGGTTAGATGTGTCATAATCTGAGCATTTCCTCTCTAATACGTTGATACAAGAGTAATTCATAATGATTCATGTTGAAAAAAACTCTTCTGTGCTAGAAATCCTCGAAAGCAACTTCCTATTCAGTGACTTCGCATTTTGAAAAATGCGCGTATGGTGTGGTGCACGTGGGCCGTAGCTGCGGACACATCGGAATTGACGGTTATACATTTCTGCAGGGGTGTCCAGGGGTCATATTCGCCAATAACCCGCCGGGTAGTCGAAGGGCAAATGAGGTGAAATTTCAGTACAAAACGCGCGCTCCACGGCCACCTCTCGCCTCCCTTGGCTTCCCTCGCGACCGCCGGAATTTTTCGAATAGCATAGCTGAAAAATGGCCGCTTCGCGATGGAATCTTTATCTTTTTGCAGTGATATCGATACGTAACACAGTTTGCATTTCCATCTTACATGGTGTAAGATGGGTTGATCTGCTCCTCTGCCGCGCGCGGTATCATCCCTTCCGCTTCCCTTCGACTACCCTCGGCGGGTTGTTGGCGAATACGACCCCAGCTGTCGACAGCCGTGGGAAAACAGCACCACCGGTGGTCAAGATATAATAAAATCGGAGTAAAACAAAATAGAAAATTATACAGCCGTGACGTGACTGCGTCGTGTCGAGCAGTTCGGTTGGCCTTTACGCTCTTATTCAAATCAGCTGTTTAATCTGCAAACAAAAGCGGCTAAGCATTTACTTTCACGGCGAAGATTCTCCGCTAGCACACTAAAAGCGTTCTTGACTTAGCTACTCCCAGTATGCGCGTCTGCCCCAACATTTAACGGGAATATCTGCTCTTGATTTCAAATTATATGATATTTCCTCTTCACTTAGGTATATTAAAATCATAATTTATCAACTCAGACAATTCTCGGGCCAGATTCGCACCGATCAAAAATCGGAGCTGCCTGACAGTTCGGCTCGTTCTCCCAATCTCCGGGCCACTGCTGTTCGGACGGACCAGAGCAGCCCGTACAGCAACAGCGGTGGCCCGAAAAGCAACAGCAATGGCTCAGACAGCAACAGAAACCGACATGCAGATTGAGAACACGAGCGGAACTGTCAGGCGGCTCGAGGCCGAGAATCGCCCGAAAAGGAAACCACTCTGAACACGACAATGGAAGTTGAATATTGCTGGCATCCAAAGAATAGCAGTATAGAGCTTCGGGGAACCAATCGGCTTCTAACGTTAAAACATGCCTGCTGAAGTGACAAAACATGTTTACCTGCAATTACCTGTCTGAACACGTTTGATCGATACGTATGCTTTGTTTACAAGCAGAACGGTTCCCCCGAGCTCCATACTCGCACTCGCGTTCAAACTACAAGAAAAAACCTCGACCGTGGGATGGCGTCGGCCAAACCACATTTTCCTCTGCCTCTTATTGCCCGAATCAATTCTGTTGACTCTCAGGCCAATAATAGAGAAAAAACTTACATGGAAGGTTTGTGGACCATTTGATTTGCACGTCGATACCAGAGTACAATCGCTAAACTGTTTGCTTTCGAACAGCGCTGAAAGATCTTCGGAAAGCCTACATGGGGGCACCTGGAATAGCAGATTCAAAAAAGCTTCGGATTAATCTAGAAATCTCACCGAACATACCTTGAACTGCTGAGCGCTAGTCTGTCCAGTTACGTTGACAGTCTCGGCCACAACCGACACCTAAAAGTATCGAATCACCAGCAAACTGTAATTCCACAGTATGATTCACCAACTGAAAGTCATGGGTTACAGGAAGGAACAAATATAGAGAAAAGGCCATACTTTTTCCCTACGATACCATTCCGGAAGGTTTCTTCTGAAAATGTCTTGCTCTCTTTTTGTTCTTCGCTGCGACGATGAGCGAGTTGGATTCCGATTATTTCTACCGTGGTTATGGTTATTTCTATAGTAACGAGGACGGCGAGAGTAATAATTATAATGATAATAATAATCTTCGTCTGTGAATAGGTATTCTGGATGGACAAGTACTGCTGGCACCACACTTACAACTTGAGCATGTTGGAAGAACTGCCATATCGATGGTGGTGGTGGTGGCGGTGGATGATAGTGGTGGTACCAGTATGGAGGAGAATGGAAGTGGAAAGCAGGCACAGCATGGCAGATGTGTCCGGACCACGCCATGATGAAGCGTAGAAGGGCCATCACCGACTCCAGGATCGCTTTTATACCAATTGAACCACACTGATCTTAACATGAGTTATCACAGATTGACCTGTTGATAGCCACGTGGCACATCCACTCCTTCTTCTGCTATGAGACGATCATCAAGACGTTGAGCCAAGGAGGACTGGGTAGGGTTTGTCTCACACAGTGATCATCATGCGGGGGGGGGGGTTCGCAGCTAGAAGTGGCGAGAGGGGAGGGGGGGGGGTCGCAGGCAGAAATAGTTGGTAAACCTAAATCACGAACTTCAATGAACTTTTCATTCATCAATGTCACACTCACGTCCCATCTCGAGCCGCACAAACTTTTCAGGTACTGCCCTAGACAGGGGGGGGGCACTCAGGATTCAAGTGAAATTAATAGTGAATAGGTAACGCTATCAATCAAGTATTTCTAGAGCATTTCTAGAACAACACTAATTGATAAGGTGGGTGTAGCCGCGAAAGGGATAGCTGCGGACCACCCAGCAGTCCGCGCGCCTGTCGCGTGCGCCTATCGATCCCCACATTTCTCATGTGGTTACCCTAACAATAGGGGTATCCAGCATACGATAACGAAGTTTTTTTTTCATTTCTACGCATGAATCTTAAATGCTCACCTTTTCAATTTCATGTTTATTGCCAATCACTGCATTGAAAAACTGATTAGCAATTCATCGACTGATACGAACGGCAGGTAAAAAGCAACTCAAAATTTGCAACCCAGCTTCCTCATACGGTGAAACGACTGTTCGAAAGCGGCTTAAGCCATGACTGGCAGAAAGTTTCTCATTTGTTGGGCTTTGTAGGCTTCACCATTACAGCAGGCCTATATTACTGCTTTATCGCGCTACTACCTATGCCTAGGATAAGGAGACTTTTCAAATTGATGGGAGTGCGTCGCACAAGTTCCCAAGCTAGACGGGGCGCCACGAATCTCAAAGGTCAATGGTATACTTTGTCGCTGTGATGAGCGACGGTCATGAAATTTAGCACAAATCGTGGCGGGACCAGCATCGGAGCAACGGCACCGGCCGTCGCAGGAGCAGTTGTCGCGTGCCCGTCGCAGCGACGTGTCGCGGAGGGCTGGCATACTGCAAATGTGCCGATACCTATCATCGCCACTGTAGCTGCGTGTCGCAAAGGTTAATCATTGGCCAAAGGAAAGCGCACGAGGGCAGCACCTCTCACGGACCGATCACAGAAAGATGCCTTATACTAGAACTGGGGCCGGATGACTGAATACAATTTCTAGTTTTTAGGAATTGGTGCTGTTTTTCGACCCAACCCGGGACCAAATTTGGCATTTTGTCTGCTCTGTTAGGGCCTAATCCAATAGAAGCGGTTCAAACCAAAACGATCTTTCGATGGCAACCGTCATCCAATATGCAGCTACTCATTCCAGCACGACTGCACCCGGTTGAGCGACAGCAGCCGCATTGCAAAGAGTTCCATACATATATCCTGTCTCTATCAGAATGAGATTTCAGGCCGCTGTCGCGACAGGCCTTTCTAGAAACATCGCGCGATAGGGAACGACATGCAAATGCTGAACAAATACGCGCACTCGCGCACATACGCGACTGCGCGTATACAAGCAACAGTGACGCAACAGAAACATTTTTCTTGTTTGTATGAGTAGGTCATACATGCTTCTTTTACACTTTCCGTAGAAGAGATATGTTGCGTTAATAAAAAACAAGGGAAAACCTTTATGGAGCCAAAAGCGCGTCCTCATAGAGAACCGCAACGGTTTGTTTCCGCTGTTTAGAAGTTTCGACAAAGAAAAGAGTTTTTAGAGGATATTGTTCATTTTTTGTACACTCTCCTGATTCCACTTTCCTATTGTTCCCTTTTTGTTGAAACGTTTGTAACGCGAACCAAACCACTTTTGCTTCCCTTTTTTACCAGAATTGTTCACTTTTTCTTGATATTACGCAGTAATATCCCATGCGATAATTTCGAACAAAAACCTCTTCATCTCCCCACTATCCTCTTTCTGTGGTCACAAGAATCAATGACCCAAACTGTTATAAAACTATCTCAGAAAAATCACCCGATGTAGCTGGCAAGATGGATGTTCACATGATAATATTAGCTAATAATTGAATGATATCCATGATATCGTTCCACATAATTCATTCATATTGATCGCGTCAGCCACAGCTGGCTACACCGTGTGTTATTTGCTACCTTCATGTTTTTCATACGTATTGAACGGGTCGGTCACGGTGACTTTCTCAACCAACTCTGACAGGGGTCTTAGGCCCCGGTGATAGTTGGTCGCTCAGACGTAGCCAACCCGGTCGATAATCATGAAAGCCTGCTGGCCTACAGCCGGATGCAGAATCTGCCCGCAGTTCTTCGCTTGCGAATGAAACTACATAACTCAAAACCTGCACAGTCAGAAACTACCTTCCATTCCATCTGGGCACTTTCACATCACTGGAACGAAGCGGTTTTCCATACTCATTATTTCGTTTCCTCCGCCCCATTCCTTCACAAAACAGCCGCTTCGATTCCATGAATTTGATATGAAAAAGCTCTTCTGAGTTGCGAATGGAGATAGCTCTAACAATTTGTTTTTGAATTTGGATGCTTATAAACAAGTACCATTTATTGCAGAAAAAACCAGTAGGCTGGTGAAGAAGAATGAGGGAACACTCAAACTGGGGTTGTGTGAATAGCCTAAGCGCGTTACGAAACTGAAAAGCAGCCTGGCGACATGACCTATGATCTAGTTCCGCAATCGCGTTCAGTCCGGAAAGTCTCATTATCATAATCGTAGAAGCGAAGCGGTTGTTTTGAGAATGATTCTAGTTGATTTTTTTCAAAAACAACCGCTTCCCTTCCACGATTGTGATAATGAGGACTGAACGCGATTGCGGAACTGAACTATACATAATATCTCAAGCTTCCTGCACGCTATGCTTGTCATCAGCACACTTTAAAAAATGTTTTGCAAGGTGTTCTCGCACTTCTTCGCAAATTCCGATGCATCCAGCACACTATCTCAGACGACTAGCTCAATACTCTTGCTCATTCTTTTGGGTAACCTGCACACAATTTTCCGGATGACCAGCAACGGGTCCCGAGCACCTGCCCACTCTCCGGGTTTCCACGACGTTCCGATGACGTCAGCAGAAGCTCGAAGCACTTTTCACGACGTCCCGATGACGTCATCAGAAGCCCGAAGTACTTTTCACGACGTCCTGATGACGTCATCAGAAGCCCGAAGCACTTTTCGCGATGTCCCGATGACGTCATCATAAGCCCGAAGCACTTTTGGGACTATCATAGACGGGGGGGGCACCCACGATTCGCTCATGAAAATTAATGGAAATCCTGATAAAAGATGTTTGATGCTGCTATCAATCAATGTTGTTGATGAAGTTCTGTAGAAATACTTCGATTGATAGCGTTACAGATCGGTCGTTCATTCCATTTCTGACCTTAATCTTGAGTGCCCCCCCCCGTCTAGGATAGTCTCGCACTTTTCAGGACGTCCCGATGGCGTCATCAAAAGCCCGAATCACTTTTCACGATGTCCAGATGACGTCATCAGAATCCCGAAGCATTTTTCACGATCTCCCGATGACGTCATCAGGAGCCCGAAGCACTTTTCACGATGTCCAGATGACGTCATCAGAATCCCGAAGCATTTTTCACGATCTCCCGATGACGTCATCAGAAGCCCGAAGCACTTTTCACGATGTCCCGATGACGTCATCCGGAGTCAGAAGCACTTATGACGACGTCCTGATGACGTCATCAGGAGCCAGATGCACTTTTCACGATGTCCCGATGACGTCATCAGAAGCCCGAAGCACTTTTCGCGATGTCCCGATGACGTTATCAGAAGCCCGAAGCATTTTTCACGATGTCCTGATGACGTCATCAGCAGCCCGAAGCACTTTTCACGACGTCACGATGACGTCATCAGAAACCCGAAGCATTTTTCACGATGTCCAGATGACGTCATCAGAAGCCCGAAGCACTTTTCACGACGTCCCGATGATGCCATCAGGATCTCCACTCACCTACAAATCGATTACTTACCAGCCTACGTACCCCCTACCAACTTACCTGTCTGCCAAGTTGATTGCCTGCAACCACTGGCAGTGGCTATTAGCAGTGAGGACTGAAAAATGTGACGGCCCACGGCCTACGGCCTACGGCTCACGGCCTACGGCGCACACCATGAAATTTTCTTAAGCTTTCGGGCTCACAACTTTGTTATTTGTGAACCGATTCGGCTGAAATTTGGACAGCAGGTGTCTTCTGGACCCCTTCACTTATATCCAGAAGGAAATCTTCAGAAATTTTGTTTCAAAGATTCTATAGTCTACAGCAATGGAATTAGGACCTGGTGAGGTTGCGGACTCTTCATAACATGCTGTAGTCTGATTGTGTTATCACTCATTTTTTCAAAATAACTGAGAGTTGTCGGTGAGTTTTTGTTCCCACTCTTACATTCTCACCTGTTTTCATTGCTTCTACAGATGTAGTCATATCGGTGAAAACACAGACTCACCGATCTATCACAGCAGCTTCAGAAAAAAATGAGTGATACCACTAACAAACTACCGTATGTTAGGACGAGTCCGCAACCTCACCAGGTCCTACTTCTATTGCTGTGGACTATATAAACTATTTTATAAAATTCTAAGTGATCACAAGGCCTAGGCAACACCAAACCTCTCCAGCCGCTTCGCGGCTGGAGCGATACCTAACAAGGAGCACCCAATTCGCACGGCGAAAACCGCGTCGTGGTGCAATACAAGGCGACGCGGTTTTCGTCGCGCGGAGGGAAACTGCCCTCACAAACAACACCTAGCAACGGCGCAACGTCGGTTTTCTTGATTGATACGCAATCTGATTACAACGTCGCGCTGTAGTTCGAACAAACCTTAAAAGCCGCCTAGTGTTTGCTACCCGCGACGAGGAAAAGCTGCACTACGCATCTAGAATCAAGATTTTCCATCGATATAGGTTAGAAACGCAATGTCCCGGCGCTAATCGCGTGGAGTGTGCACTAATCCTAGAAGAATTTTCATGTCAAGTCGTGGTGCGCGAGCAATATTATCCTTTACCCACTACAGTACACATCTTGTCTGATATTTGAAGTACAACCTCTTGGTCTATAGAAAAGCCACTTCTGGTGAGTTGAACTGCATCAGATATACAGCCGTTTTCTTGTGGTTGGCGAGTCAACAGATTCAGCACCCAATACCATACAGCCCCCGTCGATAATATCCATCATCTGTTCACTAGCACTTACTGGAGTTAGCTGCGGCAAAGCCGAATGGGCAGGGTGCCGGCGTAGTCGGCTGGCACCAGCTGTCCAGATATTCGGTCGTTAGGCTGACCCTTAGCGACAAGTACACTCCGCGATTGATCCAAATTCAAATCTGACCAATGTAAGACATGTCGTCGAAAGCAGCGACACGAGTATACCATAGACTTACATACATGGAGGAGCGATGAGCATATTCTTCAATTCGGAGCGAAACTCCGAGATAAAGCGAGCGAGGTTCCTCCGCGTGCGAGTGTGAAGAGAGCGGAAGAGACAGCTAGACAGTGGAGACGAAAAAGACAGAGCAGCGCACGCGAAGAAACCAAACGACATCACAAAGCACCAGAGTTGAATACAAAAGTTAGGGGTCATTTGGAAACCTAACCTGCATCGTAATGGTGACACTCTCACCCAGAAAGCGATGCTATGCAGGTTCGAGTTCTGCATCACCCCTAAGTCTTAGTGGTCTGCATAGTTTCAGCGGACGATGAATGGTCGTCGATCACCTTTCACGACGCGTCGGTCACCACTGTAGCACAATGTAATCGATACTGTGTCCCCCAGCGTCGCTATTCGCTGCGAGAAACGCCGCGACTTCAAATCTGCAGATCCCCTGTGATAAACATTCCGCGGCGAGCGACTGCGGCAGTGCTTGTGAAGAATATCGATAAAAATAACGATCATTTCGTTGCTGATCATACGCCTTACAACCGAGAGAAAGCAGCTGGTGGACGCCGACTTCCCGTCGTCCTAACGCTTATCCCGAACTGTTTTCGGTATTTTCTATAAGGGAGAGGTACAGGGGGAGATGGGAGTACGGGGTGGGGTTTATAACTCTGTCAGTCAATCGGCGGAGATCCCCCACCTCCGAAGGGGGGACGCCCGCTTGTATCGCCGCAGCTTGACGCCGTCGCGACGTGGCGTCGCACGGCTAGGTCGCGGACGAGTTACCCTCCGCGATACTAGATTTGAATCTTAAAGGACGCGCAGACCCTGTTTACTGCAATATATATATATATATATATATATATATATATATATATATATATATATATATATATATATATATATATATATATATATATATATATATATATATATATATATATATATATATATATATATATATATATATATATATATATATATATACATATATAATATTATTCTTAACACGCTATTCTGAATGATAATCACTGTTTATCTATCTAGTCTTCGTCTACTTTTCCAACTGAAATTCACTATCGCTCCAGCCGCGAAGCGGCTGGAGAGGTTTGGTTTTGCCTAGGCCTTGTGATCACTTAGAATTTTATGGAATAGTTTATAGAATCTTTGAAGAACTAGCTGTGAAAATCAAACTTACGGGAATCAAACGCGTCATTTCTCTGCTGTTGTTGTTGTAATGCACTAGCGTGGGTTAACGTGCTCTAGTCGATACGCCATGGGTACTGTAGATTTCATATCACTGCGCCCTTTCACCGCGCGCGACGCCCCCTTCACCGCGCGCGACGCCCCGCCGCGTTGCGGCGATACAACCGGACCCCACCCCCTCCGAAGACGTTGTCGATTGCCGACTGAAAAAATAACTCCGTCTCGTACTTCCATCACCCTCTGTACCCAAGCATTTCAAACATCAGACCCTCCACCTCAGTAAGATGACCTCCGGAAGAAAAACAGCAATCCAGCTGTGTACACCTAGTACCCGATATAAGGGGTAGTTTATACTTCCGCCGCGGCGCGGCAAGATGCAATACAGCCATATCGATCAAGCGGCGCCGCAGCGAGGCGTTTAGTTTTCTGCTAGGAATATCCTAACGGCGCCGCACGCGGCCACCGCCTGGGTGCTGCCGCGCCGCCCGGAAAAAGCAGGCGGCCCGGCGGCAGCGTGCGATTCGCATCAACATCATATGTATTTTTTGCTGTTATTTCATAGACATCCTCATAATAGTTCGCCTGAATCATCACTAAAATTTTCCCGTGGCCCTCGACGTTGTATAAAGTAGGCTGGGTTGTGCATTTTTTTTTGCTTTTGAAACCATTTTTCTCTACAGAAAATTTTTTCGAAGATTTTTTTTGCTTCCAAGTGCGGTGTTACGATACAAAAAATTATAGTATTGCACAAAAAAATTGTAGATGTTTTTTTGCAGAAAAAATCTTTCCTTACAATCGGCCTTGTATTATATCAGAGCTACTCCAGACTGTTTTTAGCCCCATTCCGAGACGAAGATGCAGTCATTGCGCTTTCGCAGTGTGAGAATCATTCGTTGCACCCAAAAAATCTCAATTTTGAATTTTTCTCAATGTATCGATCTCAATTTTTTAAAAACAGGAATTTTCACCCCCCTCATCAACTCCAGGCTGTGATTAATCTAGGCATCAAATGTAAAGTCGTAAACAATTTTGAAATCGAGAATAAAGAAGTAGGGATTGAAGAAAAGTTGGAAAGTGAGAAGTTTGTTTTCTTAACAAAATCGAACTGAGAACACGCAAAATCGAATACATGATCAGGTACGCAAATGCGCGTCGCCGCGTCCATTCGACGCAGCCCGATCACACATCCTAGTGGCGCGCTGTTCCGAGCGGCACGGCGCGCCGCCCCACTATTCGCCACGCCGCGCAGCGGGGGAAGTGTAAACGACCACTATGGTGAAACATTTCTTAACCCATTAAAACAAATAAATGATCGAATAACGAATGATGAACACACCTCACAAAATATACTCAATCGGTCATCAGGCAGCAACCCATTTGA
This sequence comes from Aplectana chamaeleonis, assembly GCA_029168955.1. Lineage (NCBI taxonomy): Eukaryota > Metazoa > Nematoda > Chromadorea > Rhabditida > Cosmocercidae > Aplectana > Aplectana chamaeleonis. Next base: position 633,334 of record JAPDOI010000407.1, read on the forward strand.
CTCATCCAGCAGGAAATCTTGTCGGATAAACTTTTTAAAGCCCCAATCCTTGCCTTGAACGAATCGATACGCTCGTTTGGACTCTGAAATGGCATCCCTATGAGTTTCACTTTTCAAATTCTGCTTTTTGGAATTCCGATAACTGCAGTCACGGAACATACAGTCTAGCTCCCTCATTCTGAGCCTGTCGAAGTAAGGATTATCGGGCTTATCATGCCAAAATGTCTTTATCATTGTTATATTTTGCCATGACCGACCCCGCCACTGCTTGCTCCGCCCGGACTCATCCAAGCGAGCTAGGCTTTGAGATTAACGTGAAACATTTGATTCCAGAAACACTATCGACACTAAATGGAAACTACATACTCACCCATGGCCTTTGTCTCCTCCCGCTTTGCATTCAGTATGGAAAACTTGAACTTCGCCCGCACTTCGCTTTTGGCACATTGGACAAGCAAAAGGTAGAGAGACAGATAATCCCGGGATTCCTCGTCCAAACCTTTCGGATTTATTCGTAAACACCACTTCAGCTTGTCACTCGCGCCCGCCGAAAACGTTGACGACTTCAACACCTGAAAAAATTGAATAGTGAATCTGACATTGTAATTATCATTTTCTGATGGTTCTAGGACGGCGTAAAAATAGCAGTTCCCTCACCCTCCGAATTTAAAGACAGCATACACGCTCAAAAATGGTATCGACTTTATGACAGAAATCGAAGGGTTGGAGCTGGTATTAAGCGAAACTAACAAAAAACGACCAAAAATGAATGCAAATAGAGAAATAACGTGTTGTTTTTGTTATGGAGTCAAAGTGGACGAGTTACAGCGCAAATTGCCCGCTCGTTCGAAATAGCGGAGCTACGGGTAAAGTGGTTGTGATAGCGAAGCTAATAGATTTTTACGGCCTGTAACAGAACTCTTACATAGTTAGAAGCTTCAAAAACTAGCCAAAGTGACGGTATTCGAACAATCAATTTGTCTTGGGGGTGGAGTCTGCTAGCTCATGGGCGGATTCTACGAAATCTTTGCCTCGATGTTGCTCAGATTCAGTAGTTTTGACTCGTTTTTGACGCTTCCAACGGGGTAAGCGTTGTAATGGGAGCCATGCGACCCTAGTAAAGTAGTCATCTCAACAATTTTTTGAGCGCTATGCTGCCTTTAAGCCCTAATCAGGAACAGGTGAAGCTCTCAATCCACATGAAAATAAACATTTGCAACCATGCCTCTCCTCCTTTGAAAATATCTTCTTTATTGCCTCCAACGATCGCCTAAATGTGGACAGTGCGAGCGGGCGCGTCACGAAGGCATTGTCCACTTTTTTAGACAGAGAATCACGTATTAGAGAGTATCAGGGCCCAAAGTTATTCGACTGAGAGTTTTTCAAAACAAATGAAAGAAAAAAAAACAAAAAAATCTTAATCATCAGAAGCAACAGCCTACCTCTCCCATTTCTTCGCGGCAAAACGAGAAATTGTTTATGGTCCACATGTAATTGAACTTCACCACTTTTACCTAAAAAGGTAATTCATACTCAGGAGATTAGTTTCTTCGGAATGGAATAAGTGTTCAATAACCGTGGAAAATCGTTGACTACATATTGTATTTATCTGAGTGAAACTTCTGCCCGCAGCTAACAGCACGATACGCAAAATCGTGCTGGGACACTGGATAGTCAAGCTGGGAATATAAAGTCCTTGCAAGATTATCTTCTACCTGCGTGCTGCGGCTGCAGTTGTCCGTAACTGCGGACCGGAATTCAGCTCCGATAATGGCATTACGTTCTTCATTCATTATTAGAATTTACACAACCCTACCAAAGTGCATATTCGGCGCGTATTTCGCCGTCGCTCTATTCTCGCTATATCTACTACAGAAGCAGGTTGGGGCACACTAGCCACCCATAAATCTTAGATCCACATGTGAAAAAGATCTGAACAACTTGTCTGGACTGAAAATCCTGTCGTCACTTCCATCGATAACGCAACTGTTGGCAGCGATATTTGTAGGGTTAAAATGAACAAACTCAACCTACATTGAGGTCGATCGAATTTTTTTATTGAACAGGAGAATCCCTCTCTCAACAAGCGAACTTCAACTAGACAGATTACGTATCCTGTTTCGGAGGCGAATTTAGTTTGTTCCTTCGTGGGCTGGCCCGGAGCGGGGGTAGAGCCAGCAAAACTGTGGGGGTGGGGGGAAGACGCAGCATACGCGCGCATACGCCCGCGATCGACGGAAATCAATTTCCCTCCGAAATAGAGGATACCTGCCTAACGAGAAGAAAAGCCTCAACTATTTTTTCAAACATGGTTTATTATTAGACGATGGAACGATTCATATAGCTAAGTAAATGTTGCGTACTGTCGTCTACGTGTAGAAGCAAGGACGGTTTGGATTTATCACCCACCTAACTCGCGGCTAAAGCACTTCCCTAAGAAAAGATGTCATCTTAGCTCGAATCGTCATTTCTAGCAAGCAACCTCAAATGGTTTTTTAGAGATTTAGAGCGATTCTTAAATTTTCATCGAAATGTGAAGCTTCTGCATGTTTTGACGAATCGTAAATCCCTTGGCACTAGGTTTTAAGAGTCATAAGACATCATTGTGATCAGCGCGAGCTCCTCTCAAGGAAGAGGCAGAGAATCTGAAAAATTCATTCCTGGGAGTATTATGCCTTTAATCTTTTGAGCAGATAGTAAATATCCCATGCCGAATGAACTGCGAAAGAATTTCAGAATAACAATAACTTTTAGGAAAATAGCAGTAGTCGCGTGGAGTATCGTAAGTATATTACGACACACCAGCAAGCACCCGCCAGCTGGCTTACACCGAAGCCGCATGTAATCTGTTCCTCCTTCCGTGAGGAACAGAAGACCGTTCCGCCACTGCGCCCCTTGCAGCCCCATAGCAATTTTTAAGAAGTGCTAGTTTTAGGAAAGCTAACTTTCGAGGGTAAAACATGAACTGGACCAAGGATAAAATTTCAATGTGCTGGATGAATTTCAAATTTCAAGAGAAAATCAATGAATTTTTATCTGCGAAGCGATTTGAACGCTTAGGAAATCTAATCAGCCATATGCGATTCTGCTTATTGTTACGAACAAAAAAAAAACAAAGAATAAAAAACGTATTCCCAAATCGCATCGCATAGAGCAAAGCGTCCAACTGAGGATCCGACATTCTTTCAACTTTTCGGTTTTCCGTTACTGTTTTGCTCATTGAGAAAAGAAAACATCCCTGCAGCGTAGCGCAGATTTTTTGCCGCTGAATATCCTCTATTTCGGAATGAAATTTGTTTCAGTCGATCGCGAGCGTGTGCGCGCGTACGCTGTGTCACCTTTTCTCCCACACTTTCTCGCTGTCTCTACCCTCGCTCCGCACACGCCCGCAAAGTAACGTAAAAACTGGCTCCGAAATGGAGGGTATGTGGCGAATCAAAAACCCACCGAAATCGTTTTTGCTCCCAAAACTTCCACCTACTCACGACTAAAACAGACCAGAATATAATAGACTCCTATGAGATGTTTTAATGTTGCGCTAAGTACTTGTACCCTAAAACCCAAAATGTGAAAAGTCCTGTGAAGTAAGTTAAACCGGATCAATTTCGAGCTCTATATTGCACAAAAAAGCTCCGTCAAACACTTTTTTGGCCTTAACGGAGCAGTATATGAATTTTAAACCAAAAAGGTAGAAAACAAACCATGAACCAACCTGTGTATGACACCAATTCTCTGCCACGGGCATCAGCGGATCGGGATGTCCATGTGAAGGCGATGGCAGAGGACTGTGTGGACGAGTTGCCTGGGCCTGCGAAGTTGCCGGCAAGCCCTGACCCGGTCCTCCGCTAACAGATTCGTCCTGAGCTGATCCATCGTCAGCCATATCTGCCACCTCGAGGTGTCCAGAGTCCAAAACCGCTGCTGCTAACCCAACAGAAAACGACTGCACTCGTTGCTGCGTTTCAACTGAAAAATCATATGTTCAGATCAAGTGAGCAGAGATCGAGATCTTACGGGCACTGACACCAGTGTCAGGCAAGAGGAA